>JXCR01143030.1:65765-85749 GCA_002079205.1 Phalaenopsis hybrid cultivar | reverse complement strand
GTGACATCCTCTAGTGTTTCCTCCTTTGGACTCTAAAACAAAATGTTCCAAATTTGAACTAATTCCCCTTCACACTTCTTAGTCTGATATCTTTGAAATGTCCTTACCATTTGAACTTCTCGAAGATAATTTTTCCTTGATTTCTATCGAGAGTATTCTTAGGTAACTTCAATTATCTAAGATCTAAAGGTAATTTTTCTTGACTTTTATCGAGAGTATTCATAGGTAACTTCAGTTATCTATGATGTAGGTATTTTTTCTTGATTTTTATCGAGAGTATTCTTAGGTAACTTCAGTTATCTAAGATGTATTAACTATAGGGGCTTGCCCTTATAGAAAGCTTTTCCCGAACCCAGCATAATATAAACCCTATATATAATTTTTCTTGATTTTTATCGAGAGTATTCTTAGGTAACTTCAGTTATCTAAGATGTAATAATTTTTCTTGATTTTTATCGAGAGTATTCTTAGGTAACTTCAGTTATCTATGATGTAATTAATTATAGGGGCTTGCCCTTATAGGAAGCTTTTCCTGAATCAGCATAATGTAAACCCTATTTAATTTCTTATATTAAATAGGGGAACTTGTCGGCCAATACCTTCAGTTATCTAAGATGTAATTAACTATAGGGGCTTGCCCTTATAGGAATCTTTTCCCAAATCCAAAATTATCTATGATGTAATTAACTATAGGGGCTTGCCCTTATAGGAAGCTTTTCTCGAACCCAGATGTAATTAACTATAGGGGCTTGCCCTTATAGGAAGCTTTTCCCGAACCCAGCATAATATACATTTAATTTCTTATATTAAATAGGGGAATTTGTCGGCCAATACATTGGTTTCGCAGACCAAATTTTAATTTCTTATATTAAATAGGGGAACTTGTCGGCCAATACATTGGTTTCGCAGACCAAACAAATGTCGTAACTTTCTTTTATTTATTTGATCGAGTCTCACCCTCAACTCTTGTGTTTATCCTTCGGGATAGATACAGGATTTGAGGTAAACATCTTTCATCTAAACTATGAAAATTATGGGGTCAGTTTGACTTCATCTTTTTCAAAACTAAAACTTTTATATTTAAACTATGAAAATTATGGGGTCAGTTTGACTTCATCTTTTTCAAAACTAAAATTTTTTTTAAAATTATGGGGTCAGTTTGACTTCATCTTTTTCAAAACTAAATTTTTTTTTTAAAAAAAAAACGTCTTTCCGAATCGGGCAATGGGATTTCAATTCCGATGACCGACAGTTTCTTACGGGCAAACCCCACACCAAAAATAGTGCTGACAGTAAGGTATGGGCACACTGAGAAAAAGGTTGGTGGGGGGTGGGGGTGGGGGAGGTTAAATGGGATGTGGGTGAAAATCTTAAAATTTCATTCAGAATCCATCCCAACTCAAAAATAAATAAATAAATAAATGTACAAATTGATATCAAACATCCAATATAATGTATCCAAGTTTAAATATGTACAGTGTACGAACTACAAGGGCGTGTTATATAAAAATCACAACAAAAAATTTAATCTCAGGTGATGCATGGTACTTGCAAATAAAAAATACATATTCAGTTATATAGTAAACACACAATATCATTTTATGTGGTTCAATACCAAACTTTCATACTTCTACACATAGGGTCCGTTTGGGGCAGCTACAACTTAATAATAAGTTGTTGCGTAGAAGCTGTTGCGGATAAGCTGGTTATCTATTTATTTATTATAATTTAAAAATAGTTGTGTTGCAGCTGTTTCTGGACAAATGACCATTCTGGCATTGAACAATAATGTTGTTTGCAATAGAACTATGACACTAATGTTTTTTTTTCTTTAAGAACAAGAAATCTAATGCAGAAGAGTACAAAAAAATAGGATATACACCTCACTTAACAGTGAGTATCATGATTACTAAAATTAAGGAAAAAACTATTAAAATAACATTTAATAATATGATAATATCATTCCTAAAAATGTAGCGGCATATGTCACAAGCTAAGTCACCTCTAGGGATACTCTCCATGCCCGACCATTTTCGTCGGTAGAATCTTCCATCCTATCTGCCCATCAAAAAGAGTCATAGTTCTTCGTGATTCTCTGTGGGCACCTATAAAATTGTCTCACGTAGCTATGTGGTTAACGTGAAGTTAGCAGGGAACTCTGAAGTACACAGTGACATTACAGTCCTTGAGAGGTTCCAGAAATTCTCAAGTTCATCTTTCTTAAATGCTTTAAACAACATCCTATTAGACATATAAGCATGTGCCTTATACTTGGAGGAGCTAATAACACCTACAAGCAAAAAGTTAGAAATCATTACAGGCTCCCCCTTTCAGCTCTTATGTGTGTATACATATAGACATGACACCCTGCAGAAGAACACCCTAACACACTACCACAAAGTATGCAGACATAATAAAAGCAAAAAAAAAATAAAAATGCCTAACTAAAACAATCAAGTCAACAAAGAGCAATAGTCAAACATCAAAAAGATTACCTAGCACCTTATATCCTAGCCTAGCACACCATTTAATGAAGAGTGTCCTAACCTAGTAACTAAGTGCATAGGGTCAAGTCTCCAAGTATAGTATGACTTTAATAGGGTCGTCCTACAGGCCCCGTCTTGAATATCTAAGAGATCTAAAACATGTCACAAAGAAGGGTGAGATTTAAAAGAGGTGGTCTCACATATGGTCTGACATATGTAAATTTAAAAGTATGTGGATAATATTAATAATAATAAAAATATTCATTTTTACACTTTTAAAATAGAAAACTTAAAATGCGGGTCTGCGACGCATAAGACGTACCTTAGAGCCCTTGAATCCTTAACACAGTCATATTTATGTCAATCCTGATGACTTAACTCATATTGCTCATCGAGATCAACCAAACAAACAATGCTCGTTAATGCATCAAAACTGACACAGGACCACTCACCTATCAAGTCTGGCTTACTATCCATGCAAACATGCAAATGTAAGTGCAAACATTCAAATGATACAAGTAATGAGTGTGTTGTGAAGGCAGTGACTCAAAGAGGGATGGTCATGTCGTGGCAACAGCAACCCAAAGAGGGTGTGCTAAGGCTGTAGTGACCTAAAGGGATGGGTGTTCCGCGGTGGCAGCGACCTTAAGAGGGTATGATGAGGTGGCAGTGACTCAAAGGGATGGGTGCACCGTGGCAACAACAACCCGAAGTGGGTGTGCCGAGGCGGTAGTGACCCAAAGGGATGAACGTTTTGTGGCGATAGTGGCCCGAAGGGGGTGCGCCGAGATGATAGTGACCGAAGGAATGGGCTTACCATGGTGGCAGCGGCCCGAAAGGTTGTAACGAGGTGTTAGTGACCCAATACGATGGGTGTGCCGTAGCAGCAATGACCCGAAGAGGGTGTGCCAAGGTGAAATTGACTTAAAGAGATGGATGTATTGTGGCGGCACCAGTTCAAAGAGGGTGTGCTGGGGCCACAGTGAACCAAAAGGGATGGGCGTGCCGTGGCTGCAACGGCCCCAAGAGGGTGTGTCGGGGCGGCAGTGACCCAAAGGGATAGGCGTGTCATGGAGACAGTGGCCCAAAGTGGGTGTGTCAAGGCGGCAATGACCCGAAGGGATCAGCATTTTGTGGCGACAGTGGCTGTAAGTGGGTGTGTCAAGGCTGCAGTGACCCAAAGGATATGCAACACAGGTAGGTGAATATGCCAACAAACTTGCATATTTACACATATAACATGCAGTGGTACAAGTGGTCGGTCGATTGGCTTGGGGCATCTAGTTGAACCAACGTGTTGTGCTAACTGGGTCATGGTAGCCGGTTGAAATACAAGTGACGCCAACCGATCTGAAATGGCCAATCGAGGCACAAGCGGCGCAAGTGCAAGTGCGAGGTGCAAAGTGCAAGTGCAAGGTGTAAAGTGCAAGTGTAAGGTGCGAGATGCAACGTGCAAGTGCTAAGTGTGGTATGCGAATGCGCATGCAAGACATGCACATGCAATAGGGAGCCACACTAGTACTAACGAGCTCACCCGGGAAACCTTAGGTTGACACATAAATACGGTGATCTCCGTCTTTTCTTTGATGAGGCAAGTGGGGAATGTCCCCCTAGATTTCCAAAGGGGGGAGGGGACTCTCCACATTGTACTGAAATGGGCTAGCTACAAATATTTTTACACTTTCACGATGCCTCAAAGCTTTGCAAAGTGGGCTAGCAACATGTTTTTTTCTTGTTTTGCGAAGACCAACTTCTTCATCTTTCCAAAGAAGATCGAGACATCTAAAGAAAAAGGGAGCAGAGAGGGCTCCAACACATAGGATCATCATGCTATAGCTCACAACAAAGAGGGGTTCGCTCAACTTTCCTAGGAGAGTTGGCCACACATGTAAAACCCAACCCTAAAGGCTTTCTCTAGTTAAATAAACGATCAATCATAAAGGAGCGTAACCGCGTCGACTCACACCGATGACGCATCTCGTGTGGACAATTGAGCCACATTCCTACCACAACTAAACCCTAAGGATAGATAGAAAATAAAAGAAGAAGGGTTTAAGGAGGTTATATCATTGTGTAGTTTGCTTGAAGCCCGATGGAATCTGAGAGAAAGATTTCCTGCAAGGTAGAAGTCGTTAGCGCCTCCTCGAACAGCGGTACCCTCACTGTTTGTTGACGGTGAAGTGCCCTGGTGAAGCATCCGAGCACTGGGAATGCGGAACGACAGAGCGTCAAATCTAATACATAAGTGGCACATAACCAAAATCAAAAACGCAAGGAGGAGGATGCACAATTCGTGACTGTGCGTGGGATCGAGTTGGTTCGTCGCAAGCTCGACGCCGGCGAAGAGGAAGGCCGACATGATGTCTTCGACAAGGAGAAGGAAGCCTGAACATGGTCGGCTAAGAGAAAGAAAAGCAAAAAGGTGGCGGTTGGTTGCTGGGGAAAGAGACTCGGAAGCTTAGGATCCACGAAGAAGGAAGCTCTAGGTGGTCAGTGGCATCGAAGAAGAAGGAGGAACTCAACGGTTCAGAGCAGGGACACCAGTGGCTGGTGGAAAGGCTCGGTGTGTGGCCATCAGAGTCAAGCTTTGCTGGTGAGGATGGGAGCTCCCATGAAGGTCGCGCGACGAGAGAAGGAGCTCATGCCTAGGGTTTTTGCGAATACAGCGCTCGGGAGGGAAGAATCGTGAAACGGGTCTAAGGGGGGTAGCGTGAGGGTTTTAAATGGGGGTTTTTATTTATTTAATTTAATTTTTATTTAAATATAAAAAACCCTGATTTATGCGTGTTAGCTCGTGCACGAAACTATAGCAAAATGGGTGTCCTTCTTGGGTAAAATCGACGTTTCAGACACACTCGTGCAGTCTATTTTTTTCATCCGAGGTCATGTGTACAAATTCTTTGGAAGACGAGCTAATTCAGGTTAATGCTGCATGCAACATGGCACATAGTATTTGTCTACCCGATCAAAGTCTTCGGACATGAAAAATGTCGACTGGCCTTCACCTAATCGAAAGTCAAAGCCTAGAAAAATGACCCTGGCTATGTGCCCCTTAACACGTGCCAAAGGTCTCGAATGGATAGCTTGCGCTAAAGGAGTCAATACATGCATAAAGAAAGGTTTCATAGCATTCGAGTGGACATCCAACATTTGTGACATCCAAAATTGATGTTAACAATATGCTCTTTTGTAGTAGTTGGATTGACGAATGCACTATGAACCAGTTCTTAATCAGACTAGAATATTACTGAGGCATGTTGAGTTTGGACATTGGACAGATCCATCTCAATTATGTTACTTCATTTATCTGACCTTATTTTCATTGAGTAGGGTCTTGAACATACTTAATGAGTAGCATGAGGATGAACTTACACTGTCTATGTTCAGTTAGAGGTGCATACATTAGCGGATGAGGCAATGCCTGAGATTGTCAACATATGAGCCAATATAATAAGGATAATCTCGCCCATTAGTTAACCATAGCAATATAGTGGTAGGCATCTAGTATATTAATATAGTGATTTTGTTAGATATTAGAAGTAAGGTAGAGAGACGTGATGAGTAGGAGCATGAATTGACCTCATTTATCTATGGTGTTTATGTATGTGTTACAAGAGTGATAGAGGACGGGGGAGGATTCACAAAAGAAAGAGAACTCTGACAATAATGAAGAGGCGTAGGAGTGATTTGATAGATTTGATGTTTTCGTTATGCTTAGTTTTCATTGTTATTGCTGTTGTTGTGATGTTGAATTTTTTTTTTATTTGGATGTACTAGATATTTTATTTTTCCCTGTGAATATTGTAATATTTTTGGATAAATGTATTTGTTGCTTTGTTATATTTCTATGTTGATGCCGAAACTATTATTTAAATTTTTTTTAGTTCAATTTTCATTCTAGCATATGTAGTTTAGATTTACTTTCTATTGCATATTGTTCTCTCCTGATGAATACTTACAAATGTTTCTGATAATCATATGTGATATATTGTATTTCTGAGCTGTGTTTTTTTTCCCGCTTATATTTTCAATAGTGTATACTATAAAAGTTAAAAATCAAGTTTAGGGGAGAAAAATCTTTAAAGAAGCTATACTTTATTTGTCTTTAGTAGCTTATATATAAAATTGATATCACTTAAAAATAAGTTGTGGTATGTGGTGTTACCTTTACGGTACTATAATTTTGATTTTAGGGATGTTATGCAAGATTAAGTTGAAATTTTTTAGGAAAAGAACTATGCTAGAGTTAAGGTATTTAGCATGAGATAATAGGAATATAATTTTGCTATTTTTAGTTGAAAAGCTAGAATTCTTAGATTTACACATTAAAAGAATTTAGACCTTATTAATACTTATTTTCAATCTAATACTTATAAATTTCAAGTTGAGAAAAGTGAAGTTTCTAAGTTTTGGAGGAGGATAATGAAATTCAAAACTATTTAAGGTCTATCTAGATATAATAATCCTCATATAAAAGTGTTAAGGATTAAAAAGATCCTAAAAAAAAGAAAGAGTAGAAAGACAAAAATATATAAAAAGTGGGGAGAAGCCTAATAATAAATTGGTTTCACTTGAATCTTCTTACGGAAAAAAACTTAGATACAATCCTAAACTTGTTTTTATTCCAAAAAGTATTAGCAAAAATTTTAAAAAAAGAGTGCTTAAATTCTAATTTCATACTTTCTAGGAATCCCATGTTTGAAAAATTACAATTTGTTTTGAAGTTGATAGAAAATCATAATTCTTAAATTAAATATTAAACATTCTTATACTCTAGTACTAGGTTGATTTAATAGATTTTTCCCTAAGCTACACTATGATATTTGTGAGAAAAAAATTGTAGGAATATGTAAAGAAACCCACCACCTCAAATCAACAAATTTTATTTTTAAGGTTGTAGTATTACTTGAGGACAAACAACGTTTAAGTTTGGGGGATTTTGATATGTATTTCAATATGATTAATTTATTTTATATTTAACACTTTTTTTTAATTAAATTATAGTTAAGAAAGATATTTTCATGTTTATCTTGCAGGTATAACAAAGAAATCTGTAAAAAATTGGAACTGAAATGGAGCAAAACGAGGGCAAATGGAGCATAAGGGTGTTTTCAGCATACAAGCGCCTAGGTGCCACCTTTTGCAGTGCCAAGGTGCTAATCCATAGTGCCTTAGCTCTAGGTTATGAGTGCTTAGGTGCCAGAGTTCTCCCAGCAAATCGAGAAAGCATCGACTAGGTGCCACAGATTGGGCGCCAAGGCGCTGTCAACTGCCAGAGCTATTTCAACATGACTTTGGGGGTCATTTGATGCATGCTGACGATTGTAAATGAACTTTTTGGAATTTCCATGTCCTGAAATTTTCCAGGAATGCTAAGACATCATAGATAAGAGTAGGTATTGTAGGTTTTTACCTTTTATTAAGAAATTAATGAGGGGTTTAGAGAGAAATCAGTAAGGGAAGCAATACAACATTGCAAGGAGGACTTAGATTCATTGTTGGAGGAATTTTTCAACTCTCTTCAGAGGAGAAAAACTAAGTATCGTGTTTTCATTTATCTTGGACTTTTTGTAAACCCATATTTAGTGTATTTTTTGTTAAATGATGATGATTTCCATTATAATTTTTATGCTTTGTGAGCAGATTTCCTTTTGTTTTCTCTAGTGATGAATAAGTAGGATTCATAGGATGTGTTGAATGCTTTTACAATTGGATTTTAATACTAATGTGATGATCTTTTATTTTGTGATTTTCTTACTTATCATTCTGGCCAAATGGTATATTAAATATTATTGTGAACCCATAAAGACTCAGAAGAGCTATGAGATGAACAACTTGGGAGATCACATTGAACTAGTGGGTGAAGGAAAAGTAGTTCATCGGGCAATGCAAATAGATAGAGAGATAGGTTTTGATGGGTATAACTTGGGGTTTTGTAGTGTAACTGGCAGAAACCCTTACCATGTTAAACTAAAGTTCTTTACGCACTCGGAAGAGGGTAAACAAGATATTAGTAATTCTTGTTATTCGATCCTACAGTTCACTTATGCAATTACAAGAGAAAGGTAGTTTTTATATCTTGATATTTACCAAACCAATTGATATAGTTAGGTTTAGCTTTAAACTTACTGTTGTATTTTAGGAGTAATTGTTAGAAAAACCATTATAATTCGCATTCTAAACTAAGGCCTTGAGTAGTAGACTAGAACTTTGTAGAAGGGACTCGTACCTCCTTCCCTGTGGGATCGACAATCCTAACTCAATAAAGCCCTATATTACTGAAATGATATAAATACTTGCGTGAGAAACCCTAGTGAGTAATAATATCTAATTTTAAGATTTCAATTAATTTTCTAGAGAGCGGATCAAGTTTCTAGTTTCATTACTAGGATTTACATTATAATGATAATTGTTGGGGCATATCAGCATCCACATTGTTAATTTTTCTATGTTTACTCGATAGATCTGCCCCATTATATGTCGATATTTATATTTGAGCCTTTTGCATAGAATACCGGTAGGCTCATCTAAGGATCAATTTTTCTACCCTAACCAAATAAATAACTTCAACTTAATTTTTCAAAATAAAACTCATAGCCAATACTAAATTGCACAAATTACTACATTCACAACTATACAAATAACATGCAACTAAAAATAACCTTCATTGAAATCAAATAAAATTGAGTAGAAACTTTTTTTTTTATTTAGGAATATGAACAAAAACAAGATTTGTAGGCATATGTAGAAACTGTTGGTTCTACTCATTGTCTGTTAAGCCCCCACTCATTACACAGAAAGGCATGGTTCAAACCATGAGAACCACTATCTTATAGAGTGAGTTCTGCCTATGCATAGTGATTGGCCTTTTGAACAAACCTTATGTGCATTCATCATCAAGGACCTGTAAAGTCTACCACACAGTCTTCTTCGACACACTCAATACTAACCAACATAATTAAACACTTGAGCGTAGTGAAAAATAAAATATTTGAATTTGAAACCTCAAAATATATTCACATTAATTGTAGGAAATTATGCATATCATAAATACTTAGGAAGTTTGATTTATGTTCAATTCGTAAGGCCTACAACTCCTAAATAGAGAATAGCCTATCATATCTTGCATACATTGAAACTGGCTATACATGTTCTTTTTAACGCAATTAGGTGGCTTTGATGGCAGTTCATTACAGTTGTAAGTCAATTGCACTTTGTGTTTCTCTTCCCTTAGATTATAATTTTGAGGTTTCACTTCCTTTAGCAAACTTAATCATAGGATTCTGAGGTTATTCGTCAACTTATAATGTAAATTGTTACTTTAGGCTTTTGATTGATCGTATGTCATGTAATGTAAGTCTTAGTAATCTAAAAAAACATCACGACGAAATATTAAATTTTCTTCAAAAAAATGAAAGACAAAAGATAGGATAGTAGAGAGGTCAACCACTTACTTAGTATATTTGACATCTCTGATCTTTTTCTTTTTTTGGGTTTCGATACTAACTGTTTAATTTCTTTACCTTCCCTATTTGGAAATCTAAAGTCCAATCACTAAAGCCTAAATTTAGAAATTTCTTGAGGATGAAATCACAATATTAATCAAGAGTTTTCTTAGGTAACTTTGGACACTTAAGATGCAATTATATATAGGCGTTTGCCCTTATAAAAGTTAAAGAACCTGAATTTAATCTAAGCCCTATCCAATCTTCAGACTAGATATGAGAATGATTTATTGGCTTAACCAAAGACTAGTAAAAATATCCAACATTTCTTAATATAAATAACTGAACCCATTGTGAAGTCATAATTATATCTTTCGGGATGGTCTGTCACTTTTAATGACCTGTTCGATTATTTAAATAACCAAAATTTCAAACATGCATGGCATTCAAAGTCTCATGCTGAAAAACCAAACTGACACTCTTTAAAGGGGTTGACCATAATAGGCAATTCTGCATCCGTGAAGAAGATGGGTAGATGGATCGATAGCTTGCCCAATGAGGTAGCCACAATAAACTTCTCACCAACTTATCTTCTTCAAGCTTGATTTTTGTGTAGCTTCAATTTTTTCATCTCCAAGTATGGTGGGTACAATCCCATGAATTTGAATGACTCTAACAAGGATTGGTTTATTGCATCTACCAGAGGCAGGTCCTTCTGTAGTCTTTGGGTGTGCGCTTCAGGGGCTACCAACTCCATCAACTTCTCATCTCATATAATCTCTGATGAGTTCCTTAATGAGGCTGCAGAGATGGTGACATTTCTCAATGTGGTGTTAATGATCTCGATGATTTTTGTAGTTCCGATTAGGATCGTTGTCCTACACACTAATCTTCAAAGGGAAAGTCTTTTTGAAGTATTCTGTCTTATGTTGCCTCAATTATCTTAAACATTGAGACTCTCAGAGGTGTGACTTCATCTAGTGGGGAGAGGAGTCAGAGATTTTCCTGGTTCATTTTATGTCTTTTTGCGATCAGTTTTGATGTTATCTTCCTCTATTCTCATTATGGGTGATTTCCACGTTAATTCTAGCTCCCTCTCCTAAATTCTTTGATCACTTTGATCGTGGCGAGGTTGAGCTAGATGTTCCTCATCGATTTTTGGGACTCGTGAAGGTTCAACATGTGATGATACTCTTCTAGATGATTGTGTTTATTTGTAAGTTCCACGAGTCTAATAAATATTTTTTGGCTTTTTGAAGCCGAGAACATAACTAAGTAAGCCCTCATGTAGTCCTCTAATTTGTGCATCACGAGCGACAACGGGCTCCACATCGTCTATCTCCAGCATTTTTTGCTGAATATCTGTGATAAAGTTTCCGAGGTTCTCGGTGAGGTCTTGACGTATCCTCAAGCGTGCTTGAAAAATTTTGGATGGCTTCTATGTGCTTTAGAATTGAGCAAAGAACATCTGCTTGAACTTGTTGAAGGAGGTAATCACCGCTGCGTGTATATGATTGAACCAGTGTATGGCTGATCCTTTCAACGTCATCAAGAACAGACAATGCTTCAGTGCGTCTTTTACCCTGAGCAGGAAGATGGTTGACTTGAAAGATGCCAGATGATCCACAGGATTAGATCTTCCCTTATAAGATTCTAAGCCCAGAATCTTAAACTTTCTCGATGCTTCAGCTCCTAAAATTTCCCTTGAGAAGGGACGTTCCACGGTCCTGTAACTTTTATTCCTCCTCATCTTTTANTGGAGTTGAACGAGTACTGAAAAATGTCAGGTACATACCAGAGCTCAAAAGAAATCTGATTTCTTTAGGTACACTAGAGTCAAGCGGATGCTCGTTCAAGGAAGAGAATGGTTGCATTAGAGTAACCAAAGGCCCTCGTGTCGTCATACAAGGAGTCAGGAAAAAGGGATTGTACTCTCTTATCGAAGAACTGTGATTGCTAAGTCCATGAACTGTTTGGAGCTAGCAGACTCAAGCAAGGGCTAAAGGCCCCTCAGGGGCCAGGTGGAGGGAATCTTTACTTTGAAGCTTCTCAATTGAGGGTCAAGCTGGAGAATTTTTATTTTGACCCCCAATTATTGAACTAAAGTAAAAGGGCACTTTTGTAATGTGGTACCACTCAACTACCACATGCCACCTACCGCTCACCTACCGCTCACCTACCTCTCACCTACCGCTCACCTACCTCCCACCTACCACTCTCTTGCTTCTATAAATAGAGAGGGTGTGAGGCTTAGGAGAGCAAAGGAAGAGATCTTAAGCTATCACGAAGGAGGAGCAAGGGAAGAGATCTTAAGCTACCACAAAGGAGAAGAGAATAGCTAGAGAGTTAGAGAAGAGGAGGGCATTTTGAGGTTATAAAGGTGTCGCTTGAGAGAGAGGCCATAGAAGGAAGATGAGGGCTCGTCTCTATGTATAAGCTATGTATTCTCTATTTCTTTTGTCTTAGTGAACTATTTGATTGATTCCCTTTAGAAGGAAGATGAGGGCTCATCTCTATGTATAAGCTATGTATTCTTCATTTCTTTTGCCTTGGTGAACTATTTGATTGATTTCCTTCCATGGACGTAGATCCAGTTCGATCGAACCACGTAAACGATCTGTGTTTGCTTGTGTTATTTGCGTCTCAATTTTATGCCAGGAAGTACATATCGCACAACAGTGGTGTTAATGATCTCGATGATTTTTGTAGTTCCGATTAGGATCGCTGTCCTACACGGTAGTTTTCAAAGGGAAAGTATTTTTAAAGTATTGTCTTATGTGGCCTCCATTATCTTAAACATTGAGACTCTCAGAGGTGTGACTTCATCTAGTGGGGAGAGGAGACAGAGATTTCCCTGGTTCATTTTATGTCTTTTTGCGATCCGTTTTGATGCTATCTTCCTCTATTCTCACTATGGGTGATTTCCACGTTAATTCTAGGATCTCCCTCTCCTAAATTCTTTGATCACTTTGATCGCGGCGAATTTGAGCTAGATGTTCCTCATCGATTTTTGGGACTCGTGAAGGTTCAGCATGTGATGATACTGTTCTAGATGAATGTGTTTATTTGTAAGTTCCACGAGCTAGTAAGTATTTTTTGGCTTTTTGAAGCCGAGAACATAACTAAGTAAGCACTCATGTAGTCCTCTAATCATCATCTATCTCCAGCATTTTTTGCTGAATATCTGTGATATAGTTTCCAAGGTTCTCGGTGAGGTCTTGACGTATCCTCAAGAGTGCTTGAAAAATTTTGAATGGCTTCTATGTGCTTTAGAATTGAGCAAAGAACATCTGCTTGAACTTGTTGAAGGAGGTAATCACCGCTGCATGTAAATGATTGAACCAGTGTATGGCTGATCCTTTCAACGTCATCAAGAACAGACAACTCTTCAATGCGTCTTTTACCCTGAGCAGGAAGATGGTTGACTTGAAAGATGCCAGATGATCCACAGGAATAGATCTCCCCTTATAAGATTCTAAGCCCAGAATCTTAAACTTTCTTGATGCTTCAGCTCCTAAAATTTCCCATGAGAAGGGACGTTCCACGGTCCTGTAACTTTTATTTCTCCTCATCTTTATTTCTTCATAATAACTGAGATAGAACCTTTGCCTCCTTCCAGCCCATTCTTTGGTTTCCTCAGTACTCTAGTCTGAAGAAAATCTTCCCAAGAATCTGCTCTGAACTCTTCATTATCGAACAATCCACATCATAACAATACGTTCTGGCTTGCTTGAACATTGAGCCAAGAGCCCTTATCACTTTCCTCTCGGTAAACCTTGAGTTTGCAGTTCATCCTTGGGATGTGCTGGAATTGGTCCTTATGATTGTGGTATTCCGCGTTGTGCTACCTTGAATGGCGGTACTCCTTGTTGTGGTGGAAGTGGTACTTCTTAGTGTACCGCTCCTAGAACTGGAGGATTCTGATGTAGCACGACGTCTCTCTTTGCCGGGGCATGTTCTCGAGCTATCAACCTTGAAGATCCAGTGTGGGTCTATGCCAGAGAGCTGGTTTGAGATGCTTCAAGTAAATCATGCATCACTTTTCTCACTAGCTCTTTCATCTCTCTCTTTGTTGACAAGCATAACCTTTTGTGAAATCCGTTGTTTTTCTTTGTTGTTCTTCGAACGATTAGGTGGAGATATTATTTGCAAGATTTGTGTATGGTATCCACGCTCACTACACCTTTCAAGATATTGAATCTATTTTGGTACATAGGATCTCGTATAGTTTGCGATACCATATATCCAGTAGAAGACCCTGTATGACTATAGAATTGGCAGGAAAATTGAAATGGGAAGGAGAGAGAAGGATGGGAAATCTCGGCCAAGGGCTTGAAAATGTACGTTGGATTCTCTTCATTCAATACATCGAAAATGCACGCTCTCATAAGGAAAAATGACTCAAACTCCTTAGATTCGACCAAGGCCTTGAAAAAGTATGTTGGAATCTGTTCTTCCAATTCATCGAAAATACGCGCTCTCATCGAAGATGCAGGATGTTTTTCAAATCCCTAGTCATTGTGGAAGATGCTATTGAAGCAGAGACTGCTGCACTATATTGGGCCATTAAGATGACTGCTATTAACAGGTGGACACCACTCCAAGCTGAGGTGGATTCCTCACAGCTAGTAGAAGATATGACAGGCAAAGCCTCCCCCCCATGGCACATTTAACAATGGATTACAAAAATGGAACATCTCACTAAGGAGATAAGAGTCAATTACTGCTTTAATTATAGAGAGGGTAATAGACCGGCAAACTACCTAGCCACTGATGGTGCAGACTCCCAATTGGTCGCTGTTTTTACTAACCCACCCTAGATTCTTGCTGATCTGTGAAAGTGAGACAAGTTTCACATACCTTACGTCAGAATTGTTGGCAATTAAGTTTTGTCAGGAGTTTCTTATTTTGTTTTCTCTTCTTGGGCCTACCAGGGGATATTGGGCCTACTTGGGACTATTTCTTTATTACTATAATTTTCATTAGGTCTTCCTTTTTTATTCTCTTCTCATCTTATTTCCCTAATGTACCTCCTTCTATAATGCTGTACTGAACTTTTTGGGATTTAANCTGCTTGACACCTAAGCAGTGGGGCTAAGCTCTCAATTGGCCAGCTAAGCTCCCCATTGACCAATTTCTATATAATCTACCCCTCACGGCCATGGAGGGGTGTGGTAAAAAATTTTCACTGAANATAACCTCACTCACTCTCCCGAGCCTTCGCGAGCTCTCCATTTATGATGGCTTGATTTCATAGTATGTTTGCTATATAGATGTGTTCGTCTCTTTAAAACAAACAATTTAAAAAAAAAATCATCAAAATCTATTAAGAAATGAGAAAGATATTAAGGTTTTAAGTTGGACGGCTCTCGGTTAAAGCCATCGGGGACAATGAACGGATGTCGTCCATTCTCGCGTGTATTGAATGGATGGGGGAGATCAAGCCAGATGATCCTCTGGAACGATATGGCGGGCCGCGTGGCAGCTCACTCAGAAGGCGGCGTCGAATAGAAGTGTGCCGCGTGGCTGTTCGACGGATCCGATGATCCAGTCAACCCGTGGTTTGAATAAATAAATAGGGGTATTTAATAAATTCTTAAAATAACCCCTAAACTTCAAAAATCCATATCTTTGCATAGAAAATTCATAAAAAAAAAAACAAAAATACCCTCTTGCTCAGTGAATAGAGGAGAATCATATGGAATTGTTTTCACATTAATTTGATGCATAAATTATTTTAAAAAAATGAATTAGGGTTAGGGGTTTTTCAGTTCTCCATTCATATTGGATTATCACCTTGACCCCAAATTTTTATATGTTGTAGCCTCTGTCTAGGTGCATAATTTGAGTATTTTTTCAAAGACATAAGAGATGTCTAGACAGAGATCTTATTTTTCTAAATTTTTATGTATTTTCATCAAATAATTATAGAAAATTGTATGTGGCTTAGAAAATTCTACAAAAAATTCATGTAAGTTTTCTATAGACAGAGTAGTCTTAGGAAATAATTTCATGATTTTTAAGAATAAAAAACATTACTATTTTGAGAAAACCCTAATTTGCTTAAAACATTTAATTTGGAGTACATAGAGATCAAAATCACTTAATTTTTGTTCTCCACTGTGGCACATGAGTCAGAGAACTCACCAAAAAAATTCAAAGGATTTTGAGATTATTTGATATTTTTAATTGATTTTTAAAGATCATCATCAAATTTAACATTTAAATAATTTTCAAAAATCAAAATATAACTCCAAAAATTATCAAACCTAGTTTTTTTTTTGAGTTCTCTGACATCAAGGGATTTAATAAAAATAAAATGATATTCAAAATAAAAACCTAATTTTAATCCTTTTTTTAATTAATTTAATAAATAAAAAAAATAAAAAATTACAAAAATCACAAAGATCATAAAAATATTATAAATCACTTCCTAAAGACTTAGGAAAAAATAGAATATTTTTCTTGAATTCAAAAAATAAAGATATCTATTTTTGAACCTTAAATTAATTTTTTAAGATTTAAAAATGGAATTTTCACAAATCAATTCTAAAAAAAATCAAATAAAAATAAAAAAATATAAAATAAATTTCTCTAGGTTCTCTAACCTCAGAGAGATTTTCCAAAAATAAAAAAAATCTAATTTTCAACACTGAAAATATTCTATTTTTATTAAAGTCCCCAAAACTTCAATTAATTTTAATAAATCACAGAAAATTTCAAAAAATTATGAAATTTTGGCCAAATGANAAATTTTTCTTGAATTAAAAAATAAAGATATCTATTTTTGAACCTTAAATTAATTTTTTAAGGTTTAAAAATCGAATTTTCACAAAATAATTCTAAAAAAATCAAATAAAAAAAATACAAAACAAATTTCTCTCGGTTCTCTAACCTGAGAGAGATTTTCCAAATATAAAAAAATCTATTTTTCAACACTTAAAATATTTTATTTTTATTAAAGTCCCCAAAACTTCAAATAATTTTAATAGATCACAGAAAATTCAAAGAATCATGAAATTTTGGTCAAATGACTTTCTGATCTAGGGCTAGCTTACATAAGAATTTCAAGTGATTAGGAATTGTCTTGAACATCTTTTGGAATTTTCTTTGAAGATACACATTTTTGCATGAAAATAATTATATCAATTAAATTAAAGTGTGAAAATTCACATTTTTGTCCTCTGATGTCTTAATTGACCTATCAGTAGGGTTACATAAAAATCCCAAAGTCATTTGACTTTCATTTGACAAATTATGAAAATTTGGACCCTTAGGGACAAAATTTTAATTTTGGATATTTTAGACTTAATGAACATTTAGGCTTAATCAAAATGGGAAATGGGTAATTTATAATCTTAATTAACTCATTTGATAATTTTGATAAAAAATGGGTTTAATTGGTAGAAACCCAGTTCACTTTGCCAAATTACAAGATAAAAGAATAAGTTTATAATTATCAACTTCATTAGCATAAAATAACTTTTGAATTTAAAGGTATAACTTTGGAAATCAATGATTTTCATTCATTAGCATAAGATGACTTTTGAATTTAGGGGTATAACTTTGGAAATCAATGATTTCACACCCTTATTTGATAATCAAAATGATGTGTAAATGATCTTGATAATGATCACTTAATAATTTTACCAAATTACAATATAAAAGAATAATTCTTCATAATTATCAAAATTTTAAACTTCATTAGCATGCCAAATTACAAGATAAAAAAATGATTCCCATAATTATCAAAATTTTGGAAACTTCATTAGCGTAAGATGACTTTTGAATTTAGGGGTATAACTTTGGAAATCAATGATTTCACACCCTTATTTGATAATCAAAATGATGTGTAAATGATCTTGATAATGATCACTTAATACTTATTTTATAGTCAAAATGATATTTAAATGATCTTGATAATGATCATTTAAAGTTTTAAATATTTCAAAATTAATACACACACTTAATACATTCACTTAGGTCTTAAAGACTTAGTGGTGACTTAAGTTGAAATCCACATGTTAAAAGAGGATTAGGAAAAATCAACATAATTAAACTCTTTTAAAATACCACAAGTCCAATTAAGACTAAAAATTTGGCTAATTGTTCTTAATAACACTCATTTGTCCCCTAAAGGGTNGCTCCCTACTCTTGACCTGGTGAATACCTTAGGGATCTATTAAACTTAATATGTTTTACTTACTAATATCATCCTTAAAACTTAAGGACCCTCCTTAGGGATCTATTAAATTCAATATGTTTTACTTAATAATATTATCCTTAAAACTTAAGGACCCTTTAGATTAATTAAACTTAATATGTTTTACTTAATAATATTATCCTTAAAATTTAAGGACCTCCAAAACACAACNNAATCAAGACATCAATGTTCATTGAGCACCAGGATATTTAGGATGGATTATTAAGCAACATAATGAGTTTGAATGAACCCAAGGTCTTTTACCAGACATAAAGAAGGTTGCATGGACCTGCTCCCTAGTTTTAATTTGGTGAATACCTTAGGGATTNCACTAATTTGCTCCTTTAGGATCTTCACCCACATAATTTTCAAATTAAAAGGTAAATGACATTTACCTTATTTCTTGGGATAATCAAGACATCAATGTTCACCTAGCATCAAGATATTCAAGATGAATTATTAAGCAATATAATAAAGTTTAAATGAACCCAAGGCTTTTTACCAGTCATTAAGAAGGTTGCATGGACCTACTCCCCACTCTTAACCTGGTGAATACCTCAGGAATCTATTAAACTTAATATGTTTTACTTAATAATATTATCGTTAAAATTTTAGGACCCCCAATATACAACATAGAGTTAGGAAGGTTTGCAAAACTTCACTTTTCCAACTCTATATACATAAATGCTCTGACATGCATTTTGAGTTTCAGGTGGTGGAACGAGAAGACTCGCCAGATACACTTTTACAGTTTACAGCATTTTACAGTCTTTCTTGTACTTTTCTACTACTTTTCTTTTATGCTTGTACTATATTTACTGCATAAAAAAAAACACTTGCATGTTAAAAACCAAACAAAACCAAAACTAAAAACAATATTTCAAACTAAAATANGTGGAACGAGAAGACTCGTCAGGTACACTTTTACAGTTTACAGCGTTTTACAGTCTTTCTTGTATCTCCTACTGCAATTTTGTTTATACTCATATACTTGCATAAAAAAAAGAAANCACTTTTACAGTTTACAGCGTTTTACAGTCTTTCTTGTACTTTCTTACCGCACTTTTATTTATGCTTGTGTTTATATACCTTCATAGAAAATATNAACGAGAAGACTCGTCAGGTACACTTTTACAGTTTACAGCGTTTTACAGTCTTTCATGTACTTTTCTACTGGGTGGAACGAGAAGACTCACCAGGTACACTTTTACAATTTACCGCATTTTACAGTCTTTCTTTTACTTTCTTACCGTACTTTTATTTATGCCTATATTTATATACCTGCATAGAAAATATAGAATTGCATAGNAAGACTCGCCAGGTACACTTTTACAGTTTACAGCGTTTTACAGTCTTTCTTGTAATTTTCTACTGCTTTTCTATTTATGCTTATTTACTGCATACACTTGCATGTTAAAAAACAAAACAAAACCAAAACAAAACAAAACAAAATTTCAAACAAAAAACACTCCCACAACATTTTAAAAATATAAGACAACTCAAAATTTAGTCACAAACATCACCAAAAAATACAACTTAAATTAAATTAATACGTCTCTATTGGAAGATCGGGAACTCCTCGGAGGAGGTAACCTACGGTTGANGAGTTTCAGGTGGTGGAACGAGAAGACTCGCCAGGTACACTTTTACAGTTTACAGCATTTTACAGTCTTTCTCGTACTTTCTTACCGCATTTTTATTTATGCTTGTATTTATATACCTACGTAGAAAATATAAANGATCCGTGACATCCTCTAGTGTTTCCTCCTTTGGACTCCAAAATAAAATGTTCCAAATTTGAACCAATCTCCTTCACACTTCTTAGTCTGATATCTTTGAAATGACCTTAC
>JXCR01143030.1:15533-65593 GCA_002079205.1 Phalaenopsis hybrid cultivar | reverse complement strand
TTATATTAAATAGGGGAACTTGTCGGCCAATACATTGGTTTCGCAGACCAAACAAATGTCATAGACTTTCTTTAGTTTATTTGATCGAGCCTCACCCTCAATTCTTGTGTTCATCCTTCGGGATAGATATTTTAGTTTATTTGATCAAGCCTCACCCTCAACTCTTGTGTTCATCCTTCGGGATAGATACAGTATTTGAGGTAAAGCGCTCTTTCATCTAAACTATGAAAATTATGGGGTCAGTTTGACTTTTCTTTTTTCAAAACTAATTTTTTTTAAAAAACGTCCTTCCGAAGCGGGCAACGGGATTTCAATTCCGATGACTGACAACTTCTTACGGGCAAACCCCACACCAAAAATAAGGCCAAGAACAACCTCATGTGATTCTTTCCAATTGTTCACTTATACAATACCAACCCGGTTCTTACATGCTTTCACAACAAATTTTAACATCTGGATTGATCACATCAAGAAGTAAATGAAGTGCATGGATTTAAATCATCACAACTCTTTCCAACATTAAAGATCAATACTCTCCACAACTTCCATCCAAAACTTAATTACTTATCATTTCAAGAAGAACCATCATTGAAGATCAATACTTTCCACAACTTCCATCCAAAACTTAATTACATATCATTTTAGTTTAAAAGATAAAGAAAAATACTCGAAATCCATGCAAAAAACAAAACCACACTTTAGTTTAAAAGAAGAAATTATTGTCAAACCAACAACAAGTCTCAATTAAAATCAAAAGTAGTCTCAAAACAGAAAGATAAAAACTTATCTCAAGTCATCCACCAAACTCTTGAAGGTCTTTTGATTCTCTTCTCTTTATAATCACTCAAAATAAAATAACAAAAATGATAAAATAAAAGTAAAAGTGGTGCCTAAAAATCTCTCCGAACTAACTCCCCAAATGAGAACTTTCAAGACTTTCCAATACTTTTAGGACCTCTTTCAAAGTCCCAAACTTCTTTATTTTATAATTTTCCAATAGGTGCCTTGGTTTCTCTTCAAAATAAGTCTAGATTAGATTTATTTCCCTAAGAGATGCATTCTTTTGTGATAATTTTCATCCACGATGGTTATAACCACCTATTAAGCTAATGGGTGCCTCAAAAACCTCTTCATAATTCACAGAAACAAAATTTACTCTTTCAATAACTGCCATTGGTGCTTAAGCATGGGGCCTTTGGCCCTTAGTAGCAACCTTCTCTATTTAACCAATGCTAAAGCGTTGGATCTGGCGCTTAGGCGCCAAAACTATTTTACACATTTTTCACCTTTTTGCTCCAAATTTGATACTTTTTCACTCCTTTAAGCATTTTTCACCCTTTTTACATGTATATGCAATAAATACACAAAAATACCTTCCATTAAAGCGCAATATCTCAAAAATGGTATAAAAATGTGTCAAAAAATACTATATATTTTAGTTGTATCAAAATCCTCCAAAATTAAAATATTACTTCTCCTCAAGTGACACTTCAATCTTTAAAAACTAAATATGTATTATATGTATATGAGTTTCTTTAGGAGTTACTAAAATTTTGATTTAGAAATATAGCAGTCTAATTTAGAAAAAATATCCACTAAATGAGACCAACGTAAAGTTTTGAAATTCTTAAATTTAAGAAAGATGAAATATGAGTTTCTATCTAATTGAGAAGTGTATTGTAGATTTTCCAAATTTAGAATTTAGTTCTTTTATTATCTCAACTTAAAAATTTCCATTAAAAATAATTTTACTTATTATACTATATCTATAAGCTTAAGGGTTTCTCAAGTCTTATACTTTAAAAAGATCAAATGTAGAACAAATTTTTGATTAGGCGCTAATCCTCAAGCTTCCCCTTCCTAATTTTTTTCTTTTTTTCTTTTTCTTTTTTCGTTTTCTTTTCTTTGTTTTTTTTTCTTTTCTTTTCCTTTTCAGGAAAGGATTACTATATCTCGATAGACCTTTAATATATTTGAATTCCACTTCTCCGTTTCTAAAGCAGCCTTGATATAAGTCTTTTACTTATAAATATAATAATAGTTTTGAAAATTATTTTAATAAATATAATTTAAGTAATAAAAATAATAATAAAAGAAATTTAAGTATCAAAAATAAAAGTCTAAATTATCTAAATTTTTCAAAAATACAATTTTTCTTACTAAAGACAGTTACTTATATTAATCATTTTCTCATCTAAAAACTTTTTAACTTAAAGTTTTTCTTCATTACTTTTTACTTATATTAATCATTTTCTCATATAAAAACTTTTAACTTAAAGTTTTCTTCATTACTAAAAATTTTAACTTCTACACTAAAAACTTTTAACTTAAAGATTTTCTTCATTACTCAAAAGTTCAACTAAATTCCTAACCTCATTTCTAAAATCAAATTTTACTTCCCAAATTTAGGATCAATTTTTTTCTTTTCAAATCAAATTCACTTGTAGCACATTTGAGAACAAATAAAATTCTAGTTTTTAAAAATTTTAACTAAATTTTCTTACTCATTTCTGAAATCAAATTTTACTTCCCTAATATAACTTCATATACATAATCCATTTTCTTTCTTTTTAAATCAAATTCACTTGTAGCACATTTGAGAACAAATAAAATTCTAGTTTTGAAAATACTTTTCATCCCCCCAAACTTAATCTTTTAACAGATTAAATAGTTTAGTATTAGATATATATAAGCAGGAATAAAAACTTTAAATAACATACCAACATGAATTTTTAAACCCTAATGATACAAGTATAAAACTAAAAATATGATTAAAATTAATTTTTAATCAAATTTTATATATTTTCAATTCAATTTAACAAGTAGAGATTCAATAGACTTCTAAGCAGTGGGTATAAACATAAAAGTAAACTAACATACTAACTTGATTTCATGATCTAAGCATAAAAATAAACACACTACCATGATAAAAGAAAAATACAGTGTAGCAATTTCAGAAATTTAAATTTAAGATCTGAGTTATTTAGATTTTCAACTTTACAACAAATATAGAATTAAGTTAAGTTCTAAACAAACTAAATACCAAAACTCACAATAGTTAATACCCTAGAATTTTAAAATAAACTACTAACTAACACAAACATTATAGTACAATTAAAAATAAAAGTCTCACACATAATAATATCTAAACAAGTAAACATACATACATGTCTCAAGTCCAAAACATGAGAACACATCACATCACAATTCTCACTTAAAGATAAAAGTACAAACCACATCACATAGTTTAAACCAACACACACATGAAAATGTAGCAAGCCCAGGCCACATAGTTCATATCATATTACAATCATAAAATAAATCTCTCAGCTCTACTGTTCATCCTCTGAATCACCACTATCCCAAACTTTTGCAGGCTCATAATCAGGGTATCTAAGATATGGAGGAAATTGCACTCCATGGTTACCCCTAATGAGGCTCTCCATAGATGAGTGAAATTTATCTTCATAATAGTTTTTCTCCTATTATACCTATCAGTATGCTCTGCAAAACTCTCTAAATTTTGTACCTTATCAGCGGTAATATTAATGTTATACATCATCCTCTGCAATAATTGATCTCGGGTCTCGGTAGACTCACCTCGAGATGTAGAAGCATGTGAGGTTGATGGCTTAAATGTAGAAGCAACAAAGGTAGAAGTAACAAACGTCTCCATTCCATAGCTCCATGAAAATCCTCCTCTCCAGCCAAAAAATGAATGCTCATAATAAGTCTTCACATTCACTTTAGTGATGGCCTTTAGAGGTAATAACACTTCCTCCCAGCTATCATATTTAACTCCAGCCAGCTCACACAAAGACAAGATCAAGGAAGCAAATCCCAGACCTACAGTTGTAACAGCTGTAGCATGACTGATGATAGTCTGACAGATCAAATCCCCAACGTTGATGAGCTTTCCCTCTTGAATACAATAGTTCAACTTTACTCTTTCTCTGGTCACTTCACTAAAATGATTGGTCGGAAGCAGATGAGAAGAAATGAAATAGTGCCAAACCTTTAAAGATGCATATAACTTTGAAGTTGGGATATTTACTCTCCTCTCATTAGTGATCTTCCAAAGTCCTCTCCCAATAGTCAAGTAAGAGATAATCTCTTCTAAATTCGCTTCAGTAGGTCTATAATTTGCTTAAAAACATAATGTATCCTGTGGTAAATGGTACAATAAGTTGATTGCCTCTGGCAAAAAAGGTACCAACTTTCCTCGAACAATAACTCGATTATCTTCAGCTTCAAAGATATTTGCATAGAACTCCCTCACAACAGAAATAACCGCCATAGTAGAGAAATAATAGAATTGTTCCCACTGTTGGCAAACAATTAAATCTTCCACGTCTCCACCTAGATTTCTAAAACATAGCTCCTGAACTAGTTTGTCTGTTTGCAACGCATCACTATACCGATCTTGAGCTTTTGAACTAACAAATTTACTCGAATTGAAAGGGGCTTTGCCTTTGCTCTTTTTCATTATTGGTGTCATTCTACAAATTTGATAAACTCCAATAATAACTTCAAAAATCAAGTCTAAACCACTAAACTAAACTTCTAAAAGCTTAAACTACACTTCCTAAGCAATTCCCATAGATTTTTCTTCATTTTTCACCATGAATAGTGAATTTTCGAATTCTTCCAAATGTACTCAAAATACATGGTAAAAATCCAAAATTTTTACAAAAAAGTAAAGTTCTTACCTTAAGAAATCCAAATCTAGCAATTTTTTCTTGATTCCACCAAGAAATCTCCACTTAATGGTGTGCCCTAGCTCTTCAAAATCACGTTTTTGAGAGGTTGAAGGTGACGGGAGTATAAAAAGGCGATTTTGGCTCAAATTTTCACTTTTAACCATTCGCGAACTGATTTTCGTGAACCGACGCTTAAGCACGGGTAAGTGGTGCTTACGCTCCTGCCTCTCGGGTTTGCTCGCGCTTAAGCGCGAGATGTGGCGCTAAGGCGCCAGTGCACAATTTTCAAAATTTCAAATTACAGTAAAATGCACTATTAGCCTAAGTAAACCACCCCTAAATGGTCTCATAGCACTTAAATGACTATTTTCAACTTCTTGTAACTCTTCTTTATCTCAAAATTCTCTTTAATAACTATTTCAAATTGAGGCTAAGACAACACAAAATTTTACACAAACAAACTTACATTAATTCACAAACGAGTACAAATACATTTAAAAACTTAGTTCTCATTCCAAATAGTCTTGGAAGAGAAAATTTTCCTAAATACAAACACTTAACAATTTTTCACAATTAAACACCTAAGTAACACAAACACTAAAAGCAAGTCTTAAACATTAAAACACTTAAAGACAACGTCTTTAAACACACAAAAACATAACTTCAAACATACAACTTAATTCAATTCTTCATTAGAAGGAACAAATTCAGGTCTTTCATTAGTCTCTCCTGGGGCAACTGGAATATGAAGTTGATAAAATGGATGGTGGTGACGTGCTCTGATGCAATCTTCTTCATTCCACTTTTGCTTAAGAAACATCTCCTTATCCACTTCCTCTATATAACTAGTGTGACTAAATTGTATTTTCAATTGGCATCCAATATGCTCAAGATGTGCATGAATCTCCAATACCTTAGTCTCTAGTACAAACATGACATTTTTTAATTTTGTTGATCTTCTCTGATATCCATTCTATACTAACGACTAAGAAATTGTTATACACTCTTGTGCACTTTAGCTAATGAATTTCTTCCTCATGGTCTCCTCCTTCCTCTTCAAATTCATCTCCCATGATGAAATCATCTTAAAATCTCTCTCTTTCTTAGACTTTAGGGCTAGAAATGATATGGGAGAAAGTTCTTCACTAAACCCTTCTATTTATAGGCCTAAATCCTTCTAATAACACCTATACACGTTTAGAAACTGCCTTGGCACGTTTTTGCAAACTTCTAGGTGTTTTTTCCTTCTAGAATATTAAATTTACACATGTTTTTAAATTGTCGCGCTTAGGCGCTAGTGCACATTTTTGCACTAGTCAACTTAACGTCCAAATTCTCATGTTAACATGTCTAGATCACTAAATAAAGTCTTAAAATCAATACTAACATATAATAATCTCAAAAATACTACCCAAAATTTTCTTAATCACACATTAAACAACAATCAAAATAGAAACACACTAATAATTTTGGGTTGCCTCTCACAAAGCGCTTGGTTTTACGTCGTCAGCGCGACGTAACTAATGCTTACTCTGGTTGACCAAACGTCATTCCATCATTAAAGTTATGCTTATCCCCTATAAAATAAGGTTTCAGTCTATGTCCATTAACTTTAAATATTTTCTCAGATATATGATCTTTAATATCCATAGCTCCATAAGGATAAACATTAATAACAATAAATGAGCCCATCCATTTAGACGTAAGTTTGCCTGGAAATAATCTTAAACTTGAATTATATAATAAAACTTATTGTCTTGGCTGAAAATTTTTAGTATGAATCCTTCGATCATGCCACATCTTCATCTTTTCTTTATAAATTTTAGCACTTTCATAAGACTCATTCCTTATCTCTTCAAGCTCATTTAGGTGTAACAATCTTTTCTCACCAACATCTTTCAAATTATAATTATACTCTTTAATCACCCAATATACCTTATGCTCAAGTTTAACTGGTAAGTGACAAGCTTTTCCAAATATTAGAGTATATGGGGACATTCCTATAGTAGTTCTGTATGCAGTCCTATATCCCACGAAGCATAGTTAAGTTTGACTTGGCAATCCATTTTTGTTGGATTCACATGTTATTCTACAATTCTTTTAATTTCTGGATTGAATAATTCAGCCAAACCACTTGTCTGAGGATGATAAGCAGTTGTAATCCTATGATTTATATGATATTTCTTTAATAATTTCTCCATTATGGTATTTTTAAAATGACTTCCCCATCAGTAATGATAACTCTTAGCACCCCAAATCTACAAAATATATTCATTTTAAAAAATTTTGCAACACTTTGAGCATCACATCGAGGTAAAGCAACAGTTTCTATCCATTTGGATACATAGTCCACTACTAACAGAATATATAAATTTCCGAAAGATGGTATAAATGGTCCTATGAAATCTAATCCCCAAACATCAAATATTTTAGCTTCTATCATATAATTGAGGGGCATCTCATTTCTTCCAAAAATATTGCCTACTCTTTGACATCTATCATAAGTTTTGATATAAGCATTAACATCTCAAAAAAATTTTGGCCAATAAAATCCAGATTGCAAAATTTTGTATGTTGTTTTATCCAATTTTGTATGTTACTTAATAGTAGAATAATCTGTATGCACTACACAATGAGTTCCAATTAAATATGATCTAAATTTATCAAAAGCATATACTATTGCTAATAACTCTTTTTGAGTTATTGTATAATTAATTTGAGTTTCATTAAAATTTTTACTAGCATAGTAAATAACTTTGAAAATTTTATCATATCTTTCACCTAAAACAGCTCCAATAACATAATCACTAACATCACACATTAATTCAAAAGTTTTTTCCCAGTTTGGTGAAACTATAATTGGTGCAGTGATTAGTTTTTCTTTTAATAACTTAAAAGCTTTTAAGCATTCCTCATCAAAATTAAAAATTGCATCTTTCTCCAGTAAATGGCATAAAGGCTTAGTAATATTTGAAAAGTATTTAATATATCACCTATAGAATCCAGCATGTTCTAAAAACTCCTAATTTCCCTTACATTTATTGGATAAGGTAAATTAGTGATCACTTGAATTTTAGAGGGATCTACTTCCATACCATTTTTTGATATTTGATATCCTAATATAATTTCTCCTGCTATCATAAATTGTCTTTTTTCCCAGTTAAGGACTAAATTTATTTCTTTATAGTGCTTAAGAACATTGGATAAATATTCTAAACATGAGTCAAATGAAGTTCCAAATACTGAAAGGTCATCAATGAATACTTCAATCCATTCTTCAATTAAATCACAAAAAAAATTCCATCATACATCTTTGAAATGTTGCAGGGGCATTACATATACCAAAGGGCATTCTTTAAAAAGTAAATGTACCATAAGGACTGGTAAACATTGTTTTCTCTTGATCATCAGGAGATATTTGAATTTATTGATAACCAGAATCTATCTATAAAAGTATTTATGCCCAGCTAGTCTATCCAACATTTGATCTAGAAAGGGTAATGGAAAATTATCTTTCCTAGTGACAAGATTTAATTTTCTATAATCAATGCATATTTGTCACCCTGTAACTTGTCTAGTAGGTATTAACTCATTATGTTCATTTACAGTTATAGTTACTCTTTCTTTCTTAGGAACACAATAAATTAAACTAACCCATGCACTATCTGAAATATTGTAGATAATTCCAACATCTAACCACTTTATAATTTCTTTCTTTACAACTTCTTTCATAGCATGATTCAATCTCCTTTGCGGATCAGCCCTGGGTTTGCAGTTCTCTTCCATATGAATTCTATGCATACAAATTGAAGGATTGATTCCTTTAATATCAGCAATTGTCCATCCAAAGGCTTCCTTAAAATTTCTTAGATTTTTCATGAACCTTTCTTCTTCTTCCATTGTTAATTTTGAGGATATTAGAATTGGTACAATAGAGTAATCTCCTAAAAAGGCATATTTTAAACGATCAGGAAGTAACATCAACTCTAGTTCTGGAAAGTTTTCAATAGATGGATAAAATGATTTATCTTTGTCTATCGTGTCCAAAACTTCAAAATTTCCTCAGACATAGTTTGAATTTTCCTTAAAAAGAACTTCATATTGAATTAATTCCTCTTCTTGCTCGTGTTCTAAATCCTGTATTTTCTTCATAAGTAGTTCTAAAATGACATTCACTTAGATATCTTATAACATCCATCCTATATAACATTCATTATCATTACCTTTGGCATGGTATTTCATTGATTTTAAAATGTTAAAAGTAACAGCTTGATCATTGACGCACATTGTTAATTCCCCTTTCTGCACATCTATCATTGTTTTTCCAATGGCTAGGAAAGGTATCCGGTATCTCTTTATCTTCCTCCATATCTAGCACAATGAAATTAACAGGAAAGATAAATTGATCTACTTTCACTAGGACATCTTCTATAACTCTTTTTGGGTATGTTACCAAACGATCTGCTAACTATAGAGTTACAGTAGTATGGGTTATTTCTCCTAATCCTAATCTTTTAAATATTGATAATAGCAAAAGGTTAATGCTTGCACCTAAATCACATAATGTTTTCCCATAAATTCTGTCTCCTATTGTACATGGAATTGTAAAGCTACCAGGATTTTTAAGTATTTCAGGAAGCTTCTTCTAATTATCACACTGCACTCTTCACTAAATGCAACAACTCATTATCTTCAAACTTCTTTTTCCTGTTTAGAATATCCTTCATAAACTTTACATAGCTCGGTATTTGTTCTAAGTCTTCAGCAAATGAAATATTAACTGTAAGCTTCTTAAATATTTCCAGAAATTTTGAAAATAGTTTATCTAACTTCAACTGACGAAGTCTCTGAGGAAATGGAGGTGGTAGTTTTTCTAAATAAATTTTTAGTGGAGAAATAAGTCTCTTAGAATCTTTTGGAGCGTCCTCTTTTGATTCTTCAATTTCTTCTCTCTCTACTTAAATTTCTTTTTGAACCCGACCTTCCAACTCTCTTCGGCTTCTAAGTTGAACGGCTTTTACTTGTTCTTTATTCTGGTCTTTTGGATTTGATTTAGTATTACTAGGAAGAGTACCTTAGGATCTATTACTTAATGAATTTGCTATTTGCCTAAGTTGATTCTCAATATTTCTAATTGTAGCTCCTTGAGTTTGTAATTGATTTCCCATTTGTAACACTACTTCTTCTATAGACAACTTTCTCTCCTTAAATTGTGTATTACTGTTGAAACCTGGAGGATAAGTGGATCTATAATTATTATTCTCTTGGTTGTTCCAGTTTCCTAATGGGTTTCCTTAGTTGTTCCCTCATTAATGATTATTAGTACTGAAATTGTTATTCCAGTTAAAGTTGAGATGGTTCTTCCAACCTGGGTTATAATAATTTGAAAATGGGTTATCCCAGTTAAAATTAGGATGATTTTTCCAACCTGGGTTATAATAGTTTGAATATAGGTTATTCTACCAATTGAAGTTAGGATGGTTCTTCCAACCTGGGTTATAATAATTTGAATATGGGTTATTCTATTTATTATTTATGGCATTCAAAGTTTCTAATGATGTTTGAGAATCTACCATTTGACCTAATGAATTCTTTTCAATCGTGGAAATTGGTCGAGAAAAATTCATTCCAAATTTGTCTAACTTCCATGAAATTGCAGCAACTTGATTTGCCAACATGGTAAATGCATCAGTTTCATGAATATTGGCTACTTTCTTAGGATTTTCCCTCTCAGAAGGCCATTGAAAATTATTGTTAGCCATTTCTTCAACTAAAGCATAAGCGTCATGAAATGTTTTTGACTTCAATGATCCACCAGCAGTGGCATCGATAATTGATCTAAGAGATCCAAATAATCTATTATAAAAAGTTTGAATTATTAACCAATCTGGTATAGCATGGTGTGACCAGTTTTTTAAGAGTTCTTTAAATCTCTCCCATGCTTCAGAAATTGATTCCCCTTCAAAATGATTAAAAAATGTAATATCATTTCTAAGCTTTACAGTTTTTGAAAAATATTTAGCAAGGAATTTTTGTGTGAAATCGCCCTAAGTTCTGATAGATCAAGGTGCTAACGAATTCAACCACATCTTGGCTTTATCCCTCAGTGAGAAAGGAAATAACCTAAGTCTTATGCATCATTTGATACACTATCGTATTTAAATATAGCGAACAATTCTAAAAATTTTGTAAATTTGGATCTTCAGTTGGTGATCCCCCAAACTGATTATTTGATATCATTTGGATAATAGCTGAATTTGGATCTTCAGTTGGTGATCCCCCAAACTGATTATTTGATATCATTTAGATAATAGCAAGTTTACGCTTAATTGAATTAGCCACTACAGTAGGTTTTGGAATATTACAATGAAGTTCATCTATGGTAGGGTTGACATAATCTCTTAAAGCTCTAAACTCTTGATAAATTTCAGTATTTTGATTATTTTTGTCAATCATTTCTATAATTCTTTTTTTTATTTTTTAAATTTATAACTTATTTGGTTTTTCTGATTTTTCTAATAGTTCTTTCTAATTCAGAATCGTATGGCACCAGTGCTTCAAAACCTGAATTACGCGTGCACTAACATATAATAAAATAAATTAAAGCAAAATAAAATAAGATAAGATAACTTAAAGTTTAAATAAGACTTTTTAAAAATAGAAATTTGCTTTTAAAATCAATTTCTCCCCGGCAACGGTGTCAAAAACTAGATCTCTGAATACTACTAATATGCATAGTACAACAATAATTCAGATTATATTTCACTTACATTTTCTTACTTTGCAACAAAACCAAAAACTTGATCTTGAAGAAAATAAGAATTTAACTTTTAATTTATATTTTTTAGGATACTACACAAGTATACATATCGTTATCAAGTAATATAGGATTTTTTTATTAAGACATAAATGTCGAACCCACAAGAAGAATATGAAATATGCACTCTTGAATAGCAAACTTTCTAGTATTAATAAAAAGATAATTATCTAAACTAAAGTTGATTTTTGCAGTAATGAAAATTTAAATATTTTTGGTATTTTTAATATTTTGATAGAACAATACCAATTTAAAAAGATAACTCGAGTTTTTGTAGAAGAAAAGCACTAAATATGAAAATATCTTTCTTCTTGTTATGAAGCAGTAATAAGTATAGGAATTCTGTTGTGGGAATTTGCAAATTGTGTTGTGCCAAATAGGAGCAATAATATTCTTTACCCTTACTAGAGATGCTTGTTGTCCTCACTTTTGGTTGAGGTCTAGTTTTTCTCTTTAGTATCCTAGGGTCTATTCATAGGAATTTTCTATTGACTATTCTTAGAGAATTTGAAGAAGGCCCCCTCATCATTAGAAATTCTAAACTCTTCTTTACTCAACTTGAAGTTCCACATATTGGTCATAACCTCTAGCACTTAGTGGGTGGGGTCATTATGGGGGAGCTCAAGGAGAGTTCCTATAGGGCTATTTAACCTTGGGGTTGACCTTGTGTGTTCTTCTAAAGCTAAGGCACTCACAATCACTGACTACCCTAAACCCAAAATTTTCTGGCATTGGTCTCTTGAGTGTTTGGGAAAATCATGTAGATGGTCCCCTAAACTTACTAGCCCTAGGGTAGGGTTTAACAAAGACCAATACATAGAGGACCCAAATGGGGTTTCCATTGGTCTATGACCTACTTTTGGTGGTTAGTTCCCCAATTTTACCCAAAATACTCAACATGGCCTTTTGCCCCTAAACTCCCCCAAATTAAGATAAGTACCCTTGAAACCCTAAATTTGGTCAAAATTCCAAAATTTATCCAAAATACCAAAACTTGTTAAAAAATAATTTCAAACCTTTTGAAAACACCCAAATTACCCAAAAACACCAAAAATTGCCAAATTACCAAAATGCCCCTCATGGGCCCAAAATTTCAAAAATTCTAAAAAGTCCCAAAAGTTCCCAAAATATTCCACACATTCCTAATTTCTTTTTTCTAAACTAAGACATGACCCAATTTAGCCAATTTAACCATCTTTGCTAAGACCCCCAAATTTGTCTTTAAAGGCCCAAATTTCCTCAAATTCAACTCAAATGTCCATCCATTTGATCCAAATCTCCCCAAACTTCAATCCCAAACTCAAATTTACCTTAGATGTGACCAAAATATCCCTGGCCTGATCACCTTAAATCGTTGGCTTAATCTTTTTAGGAAACATATCCCTTAATTTAGGGGACCCTTGGTCCATGGCTCATATAGGTTGAGTTAGATGGGTCTGGCTTGATCACTAGAGTCCATTTAGTGGTTGTAGTGTTCTTAGTTTGACCAATTTGGCTAGGTTTAGTTTCATTTGGGTCATGGGTCAATTTGTGTTCAAGTTGGGCTAGTCATGAAATTGAGCTCAATTGATTCAAAAGATGATGTAGATGATTGCATGTGACACTAAAAATATATGTTATACCTAAGGAGATCATTGATACACCAAAAATATATGCATTTTTAGACCCATATTTTATACATATTTTTGATGATATTGCACTTTAATGGAAGGTATTTTGATGTTTTCTTGTAGGTTGTTGATTTTTAGGGCTTAAAGAAAGAAGGAAGCAAAAAAGATGAAATTTGGAGTCAAAATGTCATTTTTGAAGAAATGCTCAGCGCCGGCAGCGCTGAGGCCAGCGTCGACAGCGCAAAATAATTTAAGGCTGGAGATGTTCACTTAGCGCCCACGACACAAGACTAGCGCTGACGGCGTCAAAGGCGATGCAAACCACATTTCTAGAAGGTTTGATGTATTTGGATGACTTTTTGAAGAGTTTTTGGAGGTACCTTTTGGACAACCAACCTTAGGCTCTATTTGGGGCCGAATTTCATCAGAAAATTGGCTCGTCTATGTTTTTCACTCCTCCACGTTCATTTTTTGCTCCACATCATTCCATTCCACTACCATATTGGAGTTAATTAGTGTTTTTTCTTTCATAGTTTAGAGCTTTTATGGTGAGATTTAGTGTGAAACTTCCGTAAGAGTGGTGGAGAAGGAGAAAAGTCGCGAATTCTTCTTCCCGCATTTCTAAGGAAATGCTACAAAGGATTTGCTTTGAGAAAGAGTTTCAGATAAGTTTGTTTGTTTATTTAGTATTGTATGAACTTTATTTTATATATGAAATTTGTGTTTTGTCGTATTTTTATTATAAAGTCTGAGTAGTTCCCTCTATCTTTCCTCCTATTCTGAGATATGGTGAAATGAAGAGATAAAATGAATGTGTCATAATTAAAATATAAAATAAATTGTGATGATTTTTCAACTCAACACTTAATTTACTTTTCAGTCTGGCCATTTGATTTGTTACAATATGTTGTGAAACATATGATCCGGGAAATGAAGTATAAGTTCTACAACAGAATGAGGATCACATTTGATTTCATGAAGAAGAACTTTATTCATGAAATTAAGTACAAATAAATATGGAAATATTCTTTGTTGGGCATAAAATTGGAGAATCTTTAGGGTGATAGACTAAAATCCCCAATTTGGTCTTTGTGTTTAATAACTAAAGCGAGAGTCAGTCTTCAATTGAAGGGAAGTGGGAGCTCTGGAGTGGGAGCTAGTATTATCATAGCATAGCCACGGCTTTAGGGACTAAGCATATGATTAGCCAATGATTTTCTATGCACTGTATCAAGGTAAAGAATTAAAATTACTCCTATGCGGCATAATACATATTAAATAAATTTATCTTATCTCATTTCACCAGATTTTCATTGTCGTGGGAAGGATGCTTTTTCACATAAGAAATCTTTATTACATAAACATATTTAGTAGATTAGTAATTATTATTCAAAATTTGCATTTTTGTTTTTGCTAATAGTTAAGTAATTTAGTTTTGTTAAAATCTCAACATTCGAAATTAGTGACAGAGATTTTGTTTTATTTTCTATAAATTTCTTATTAAAATTTATCATTGCCAACTTACACCTTCTCTGTGGGATCGATATTTGGGGCTTAAATAGAAACTCCATTATTACTTGATAACGATACGTATACTTGCGTAAAATCTCATTATTAATTGTCTATAATTATATATATTCACAAGTTACTTTTCATATAAGGATCAAGATTTTGGTGTTGTAGTGGTGTCAATTTTATAAATCCGTACATATAAAAATTTGGAATCAAGTTTTTGGCGTCGTTGCTAAGGAATGTTACAGTTAAATTTAATTAAATTTAATAGCTTTGTAAAATTAAGAAATTTAGATAATATATATACTATACAAATTTATAAAAATAAAAAAAACTATAAAAAATCCAAAAAGAAATTTAATTAAGATTGTATTTTTAAAGAAATTTTACCTTGCTTGCTTTATTTGTTTATGCGAAATATTGGATCGGAAGGTTTAATACCTTACGATTCAGAATTAGAACGTACTATTAGAAAAATTCTAAAACAATAAAGAGAAACTAAAAGTTTGAAAGGAATGGTGAATAATATAGAAAATTGAATAAATGAAAATCAACAAAAACCTTTAAAAGTTTATGCAAATTCAACAGCAAATGAACTTCATTTAACTATTAAAAGTCTTGATGTTGCTGGTAATTCATTTAAGCTTAAACATTTTATTATCCAAAAGATATAAAATAATCAGTTTGGAGGATCACTTACTGAAAATTCTAACTTACATCTTGCTAGTTTTCTGGAAATTTCTGCTACATTTAAATATGACAGAGTGTCTAATGATGTTGTTAGGCTTAGAATTTTTTCTTTTTAATTAATGGATAAAGCCAAGGCTTGGTTAAATTCAATAGCACCTGAATCTATTAGAACTTGGGGAATACTATCACAAAAATTCTTGGCTAAATATTTTCCACCCTAAAAAACCACTAAGCTTAGAAATGATATTACATCTTTTTGTCAGTTTGAAGGGGAATCAAAATATGAAGTCTGGAAAAGATTTAAGGATCTTCTAAGAAAATGTTCACACCATGCTTTGTCAGATTGGTTAATAATTCAAACTTTTACAATAGATTGGTAGGATCATTAAGATCTATTATAGATGCTGTTATGGGAGGATCATTAATTTCAAAACCTTTTGACGAAGCATATCCTTTAATTGAAGAAATGACTACTAACAATTTTTAATGGCCCTCTGAAAAAGTAAATCTTAAGAGAGTAGCCAATATTCATGATTTTAATACAATGTCTATTTTGGCTTCTCAAATTACTACTACTTCTAAAAAGATCGATCAAATAAGAGTGAACTATTCTCAAATACCCCCCAGTATTAGAGGAAAATTCACTAGGACAGATTATTAATACTCAACAATCTTATGAAACTTTAAAAGCTATAAATAATCGAAATAACAATCCCTATTCTAATTATTTTAACCTTAGATGGAAAATTAACCCTAATTTTAGTTTGAATAATTATAATAAGAATCCATCTGGAAATCTGAATAATCAAGGAAATCCTAGTTTTCGACCTTATTATCCTCCAGATTTAACTCCCAATCCTAACCCACAAGTTAAGGAAAAGAAGTTGACAATGGAAGAAGTGATGTTGAATATGAGAAATCAAATACATAATCAAAGGGCTGCTGTTAGAAATATTGAAAATTAATAAGGACATATTGCTACTGCACTTAGTAACAGACCTTCTGGGATTTTTCCGAGTACTGTGGAAGCTAATCCAAAAGATCAAAATAAAGAGCAAATTAAGGCTATTCAATTACGAAGTGGAAAAGAAATTGAATCAATGATCCAAAGAGAAACTGAAGTTGATGAAGAGAAGGAAGAAATGGAAAATGATCAATAGGAAAATGAACAAACACAGGTTCCTGTAGAAAAAATAATTACCTTCATTTCCTTGAAGGCTGAAGTAGATAAGATAAACAATTTACAAAATTTTTGGAAATCCTTAAGAAGTTAACGATAAATATTCCTTTTATTGAAGCTTTAAAATAAATGTTAAGTTATGCAAAATTTATGAAAGATGTACTAAATAAGAAACAAAAGTTTACAGATCATGAGACCGTTGCACTCAGTGAAGAGTGTAGTACTATGACTTAGAAAAACTTCCAGAAAAATTAAAAGATCTTGGTAGCTTTACTATACCTTTTGCAATTGGTGAAAAGTTTTATGGAAAGGCTTTATGTGATTTAGGAGCGAGTATCAATCTAATGCCCTTATCGATCATTAAATGTTTAGATTTGAGAGAAATTTCCCCTACTACTATAACTCTTCAGTTAGTTGATCGATCAATAACTTATGTAAAAGGAGTTATAGAGGTTGTACTAGTCAAAGTGGATAAATTTATTTTTCCCGTAGACTTTATAGTATTGGATATGGAGGAAGATAAAGAGATTCTTATTATTTTAGGGAGACCATTTCTTATAACAGGAAAAGCTGTAATAGATGTACAAAAAGAAGAATTAATATTGAGAGTTAATGACAAAGAAGTAAAATTTAATATAGCAAAAGCTATGAAATATCTTGCAATAGAACAAGATAACAAATGTTTCAGGATGGAAGTAGCCGAGCATTTAAGTAATGAATAGTTTAAGAAGGAATTCGAAGATAAATTTAAGCAAGGAGAAATTTTTGAAAATGAAGATGAAGTTAAAGAAGAAGATTTGGATTAAATTCAGGTCAAATTTGAAACAAAACGATAGTAAAAATCTTATTCCTTGTAGTATTAAACCACCTGAACTTGAGTTAAAAATATTACTTGCCCATTTAAAGTATTTATTTTAGGAGAATCATCAACATTTCCTGTTATTATATCTTCTGAGTTAACTAAAATTCAGGAAGAAAAATTAATAGAAATGTTAAAAAAGTATAAAAAGGCTTTTGGATGGACTTTAACAGATATTAAAGGAATTAGCCCTTCAATTTGTATGCACAGAATTTTATTAGATGAACAATATGAACCTAAAGCTGGTCATCAGAGAAGATTGAACTCAATAATGAAAGAAGTTGTTAAAAAAGAGATTTTAAAATTGTTAGATGTGGGAATTATATATCCTATTTTAGATAGTGTTTGGGTAAGCCCAATTCACTGTGTTTCGAAGAAAGGAGTGACTGTTGAAGAAAACGATAAAAATGAATTAATATCAATAAGAAAAGTAACTGGTTGGTGAATTTTCATTAACTATAGAAAATTAAATTTGGCCACAGAAAATATCACTTTTTTTACCCTTTCTAAACCAAATGTTGGATATATTGGCAGGGAATAAGTATTATTGTTCTTTAGATGGACATACCAGTTATCACCAAATTCCAATTGCCGTAGAGGATCAAGAGATAACAACATTTATAAGCCCATATGGAACATTTGCATTTCGTAGAATGCCTTTTTGACTATGCAATGCACCTGCAACATTTTAACGATGTATGATGTCAATTTTTAGTAATTTTATAGAACATGGAATGAAAGTGGTTATAGACGATTTTTTTTGTATTAGAACTTCATTTGAATTATACCTTAATAATTTAGAAAAAGTTCTAGAAGTATGTGAAAAAGTCAATTTAGTATTAAATTAGGAAAAAATGTCAATTTATGGTTGGAGGATGTATTTTAGTTGAACATAAAATTTCTGGAAAAGGCGTGGAAGTAGATCCAGCAAATATCCAAATTATAAAAAAATTATCACCACCAACTAGTGTTAATGGGGTGAGAAGTTTTCTAGGACATGCTGGTTTTTACAGACGCTACATAAAAATTTTTTCAAGAATAACTAAGCCTTTATGCCAACTTTTAGAAAAAGATACAAAATTTGATTTTAATGAAGAATGCGTAAAAGCATTGAATTATTAAAGAAAAAATTAGTCACTACACCTATAATAGTAACACCTAACTGGTAAAAACCATTTTAAATAATGTGCAATGCAAGTGATTATGATATTGGGTAGGACAAAGACACGACAAAGTTTTTAAGGTTATCTATTATGCTAGCAAGACTCTAAATGAGACTCAAATTAATTATACTAGTATAAAAAAGATAGTTATTAGCTATTGTTTATGCCTTTGATAAAATTAAACCTTATTTAATTGGAACTAAATGTATAGTGTATACAGATCATTTTCATATTAACTATTTAATGTAAAAGAAGGATGTTAAACCAAGATTAATTAGATGGATACTTCTATTATAAGGGTTTAATTTTACTGTGATTGATAGAAATGGAAATGATAATCAAATAGCTGATCATTTGTCTAGAATTGAAATAGAAATATTAACTAATTTTGCAAATGAAATTTTAGAGAATTTCCCTGATGAACAATTATATAGTATTAATGAAATGGATGTACCATGATATGCTAATATAGTAAATTATATTTTAAGTGATATTCTACCACATGATATAAAAAATCCACAATTAAAGAAGTTTATATATGATTCAAAAGACTATTTTTGGGATGACCAATATTTATATAAACAATGTAAAGATCTAATTATTAGAAGATGTGTGCCTTATGAAGAAACTCAACAGATATTTGAAAGATGTCATGATTATGAATTTGGAGGACATTTCAGAACAAATAGAACTGCATATAAAATTTTACAAGCTAGATTTTATTGGCCTACTATTTTTAAAGTTATTAATGAATATAATAAAACGTGTGATAGATATCATGCATAAGAAATATATATAGAAGAAATGAAATGCCTCTAAATTATACATTGGAAGTTGAAATTTTTGATATGTGGGGATTAGATTTTATGGCACCATTTATACCTTCATTAAAAAATTTATATATATTACTTGTTGTTGATTATATGTCCAAATGGATTGAAGCTATTGCTGTACATAGATGTGATGCTCGGAGTATTTTTAAATTTTTAATTAAGAATATTTTTACAAGATATGAATTGCCGAGAATAATTATTGCTGATGGAGGATCTCATTTCAGGAATAAGAGAATCGAAAAATTAATTAAGAAATGTGATATTATGCATAGATTCTCTGCTGCTTATCATCCTGAGACTAGTGGTCTAGCAGAGATATCAAATTGTGAAATAAAACACATTTTAGAAAATACTGTAAATCCTTATAAATTAGATTGGTCTGCTAAACTTGCCACAACATTATATGCATATAGAACTACTTATAAGACTTTTATAGGAATGTCTCCATACAGACTGATATTTGGAAAAACATTCCACCTACCTGTAGAATTAGAGCATAAAGCATTTTGAGCTATTAAGGAATTTAATTTTAATATAAAAGATGCTGGTGCGGAAAGATTATTGCAACTCAATGAATTTGAGGATATTAGAAATGAAGCATATGATAATGCAAAAATCTATAAAGAAAAAATAAAAATATGGCATGATTAAAATACTATTCAGAAGAAATTTGAACCAGGATAAGAAGTTCTATTATATAATACAAGATTGAGATTATTTCAAGGAAAACTGAAATCCAGATGGCTAGGGCCATTTAAAGTAATTAAAGTCTATCATTTTGGAATTGTTGTGATTAAAGACCCTAACACTGAAAAGATATTTAAAGTTAATGAGCATCGTTTGAAACACTATTATGACGGGCTCATACCTTAATTTAAAGAAGTTTTAATGTTTAGTCAACCCAACTAAACAAATGGAATGTTGGGCTGACATCATTAAACCAAGCGCTTTACGAGAGGTAAGCCAAACTTATATGTTTATGTATTACTATTTAGTTTTTTTAGTGTCTTATATATTGGTAGATAATAATCCTACACAATTACATTTATAATAAATTAAGCCTAATATTTTTATTGGAAGAAAAATTGAGATTTAATTGAAAAAGAAATAAAAAAAATCGTAAAAATTTGGCCACTGGCGCCGACGGCTCCAGACTGTGCTCCGACAGCGCCCAATGAAATTGATCTCAGTGTCGGCAACACCCCTCGAGAGCGCTGGTGGTGTTGAGGATAGTCGGATGGTTCCTGTGACTTTTGGTGGACTTTGGCGGGATTTCACTCCATAATAACGTCGGGAGGTGCTTTTAAAGTCCTAAAAATTGCTTAGGATGCCTAGAAACTTTATATTTTTGGATTTATGGCTTCCAATTCTTGAAATAGTTTGAGGTATGGAGTTTTTAATAGAAGAAAGTTTATTAGTTTCGACGCAAAGAGGTTATACGATAAAATTATTACAAAGAAGAGATTGATAAAGGAAAGAGGATTTGTTAATCATGGGTTGATCAATCCAATTGCACGAGTTGAAAAGATCATTATGTTAGGGCAATGAGAAGTTTTGTGTTACACTATCACTACAGTTGTAATATCTATAGTGAAGGAGCACTTTGCAAACCTACATGGAATTATGAATGCAGTAGGAGATCTCAAGTACCTTTTTGATCACCCAGATTGGAAAATGAAAGAAAATTTTGATCACACCGGGGCATTTGAAGCAGGATTAGTTCTGATGTTTAAAGAAAAGGGGTAGATCGAAGAAAATTTAACAGATCAATTCCCATACTGATCCTTCTACAACCTATATGTTCATTACCAATCTATGAGAGATATTATAGGAGGTGAAAGCATTGAAGATGAGGTTGAATGATTAAAGATTGTGAACTCTTTACTTGCTTAAAAATGTTTATGTGTTTTAGTGTAATTGTATGGATTTGGTTAGGTTTGATTTGGTTTATTTTTGCTTCAGAATTCTGAACATTGATTATTTGTATAGTTTTGTGTCAGCGTTCAGTGTTGTGGTTTGATTTCGATGTTGATTTATTATTGGTTTAATTAATTGATATGAATTTATGAAATGTGTTTGTAAAAAGTGTTTTTTCATATATAAAAGATAGTTTGTTGTTGTTTGTGAAAATGATTGTTTTTTAAATGTGTATTTAGGAATTTAGATAAAAATTTATGTTTAAAAATACTAAAAATATTAAGAAAATTGAAAGGAAATTGAAAATCTGAAAAATCAAAATAGTGGATTTCGGGCCTTCAACGCCTGCGACGCCCTTGACCCAAGAGTAGTGAATTAACCATTTAAATCATGATTTTCACCGCAAACATCCATTTTTACCGCCTTAAATCACCTTCAGCTTTTGGTTTAACACCTAGAGCTTGATTTTGGATGGATTTGAGGCGATTTTGATGCAAAAAAACTCCGAAATTAATCTTCTCTTGGTAAGAGCTACACTTTAAAGTAAAAATTTTTTGACTTCACGAAAGATTTTTCTCACACTTACTCGATCTAAAATTTTGAAATTTTAATGAGAAATTTTAAGAAAATGCTTTGGTGAAGAACTCTTACGTAGTGGATTTAAGTTTAAAGTAGTTTACCTTTTAATTTTCAGAATTTTTGGGATTTATTCAGAATTTTTCAATTTTTTCTAGATTTCCTATGGGACCTAGATCGAGCAAAAGAAAAGTATAATATGATGAGCAGAGATTTGTTAACTTTGGAGCCAGTGCTTGATATCATAGTTTGCAAGAAAATAAAAAAGTAATTCAGGACCGAGGTTTTAGAAATCTTCGAGGAGAAGTTGAACGATTGATTATCGCTCGACAATGGGAAAACTTCTTCTATTTTATTGCTGATGCGATAGCTACAATCGTAATGGAATTTTATGCCAACCTTCTTGATGCTTCTGATGATTTTGTTTTTATTCGAGGAAAAAGGGTGGAGTTTACTCCAAGAAAAAATAATGAGTTTTATTAGTTAGAAGATGTGTATAGATGCCAGTATCATTCTTTTTCTGCTACAGATCAGGCTTTAGATGAAGTTATTTCTTTTCAGACAAGTGCAAAAGGGGCTTGGAAAATTAAAAATGGAGTTAAAGTTAACTTTACCCTTTCTATGTTAAATGTAGTATCTAAAACCTGACACTATTTTATTTATCGGAGGATGATTCCAATGAATCATCATAGTGAAGTGACCAAAAATAGAGCCATCCTAAACTACCGTATTCAGCAAGTGATGGATATAAATGTAGGCTCTATCATTTATATGAACACTCGATCTATTGCTATGGAAGAGACCACTGGTGGATTGGCGCACCCTGCTATGATTTACACACTTTGTGAGCATGCAGGAGTTGATTTCAAACCTAATGAGGAGAGGATTGAGCCTCAGAGACCCATTGGGTCTGCCAACAACTAGACTTATGAGTCCCATGTTGAATGGAGATCCAGAAGACAAGTCAGAAATATTCCTTTTACGTCTAGAACCCCTAGTGAGTGATACACCAAAAGTATATGCATTTTTCGACCCATACTTTAGACCTATTTTTGATGATATTGCACTTTAATGGAAGGTATTTTGATGTTTTCTTGCAGTTTGTTGATTTTTAGGGATTAAAGAAAAAAAAGTAAAAAGGATGAAATTTGGAGTCAAAATGACGTTTTTGAAGAAATGCTCACTGCCGGCAGCGTCGACGGTGCAGAACAAATTAACGCGGAGATTTTTTACTCAGTGCCGACGACACCAAAGGCGGTGCAGACCCCGTTTCTAGAAGGTTCGATGTATTTGGAAGATTTTTTGAAGAGTTGTTGGAGGCATCTCTTGGAGAACCAAGCTTGGGCTCTATTTGGGGCTGAATTTCATCAGAAAAAGTGCTCCTCTACGTTTTTCACTCCTCTACTTTTCTTTTTCGCACATCATTCCATTCCACTTCCACATAAGAGTCAATTAGTGATTTTGTTTTCATAGTTTAGAGTTTTTGTGGTGATATTTAGTGTGAAACTTTCTGTAAGTGTTGGAGAAGGAGAAAAGTGAAAGATATCTTCTTCCTGCATTTCTAAGCAAAGGCTACAAAGGATTTGCTTTGAGAAAGAGTTTCAGATAAGTATTGTTTGTTTATTAGTGTTGTACGAACTTTTTTAATATATGAAATTTGTGTTTTGTTATTTCTTTCTCATGAAGTATGAGTAGTTCCCTCTATTTTTCTCCCTACTCTGAGATATGGTGAAATGAAGAGATAATATAAATGTGCTAATATTAAATTGTAAAATAAATTTTGATGAATTTTCAATTCAAAACTTAATTTACTTTTTGATCTGACTAATTGAATTGTTAAAATGGGTTTTGAAACATATGATCCAAAAAATGGAGAATAAGTTCTGTAATAGAGTAAGGATCACATTTGATTCTATAAAGGAGAACATCGTTTAAGGAATTAAGTGCAAATCAATAGGGAAATATTCTTTGTTGGGTATGGAATTGGAGAACCTTTAGGGTGATAGACTAAAATCTTCAATTAAGTATTAATGTTTAAAAACTAAAGTGAGAGCTAGCATTCAGGTGAAAAGAAGTGGGAGCATTGGAGTGGGAGCCAGTATCCTCCAGCCTAGCCACGGAATTAGGGACTAAACATTAAGATTAGACAATGATTTTCCATGCACTATATCAGGGTATAGAATTAAAATTTCTTTTATTTGGCACAATACATATTATGAACATTTATCTCATCTCATTTTACCATAGTCTCATTGTAGTGTGAATGATGCTTTTTCACATAAGAATCTCCGTTACATAAACATAGTTAATAGATTAGTATTTACTATTTTAAATTTTGCATATTTGATTTGATAATAGTTTAGAAATTTAATTTTGATTACATCTCAACAATTGAAATTAGTGACAGTGATTTCAAATGACTTTATGTGAATTTCCTAGCAAATTTGTCATTTCCAATTTAAACCTTCCCCGTAGGATCGATATTTGGGGCTTAAATAAAAAGTTCATTATTACTTGATAACGATACGTACACTTGCATAGAATCTGAATATTAATTGATTATATTTAATTAAGTTTTACACAATCTATCGCTATAAAAAAGTCGAATCAAGTTTTTGGCGCCATTGCATAAGGAAGGTAACAGTTGAATTAAATAATTTTGATAAATTAGGAAATTTAGAGATAATATATATACCATAAAAAATCATTATTTTAAAAAAATAAAATAAAAATTAAAAATAAAATGTGCAAAAAGAATTTTTTTATTAGAGTGTTTTACTCTGCTTTCTTTATTTGTTTATGCGAGATATTGGATCTGAAGGTTTAGCACCTTACGATTCAGGATTAGAACATACTATTAAAAAAATTCAAAAATAATAGAGGAATTAAAAATTTACAAGAAATGGTAAGTAACTTAGAAGATCCAATAAATGAAAATCGACAAAGACCATTAAAAGATTATGTGAATCTGACAGCAGACGAACTTCACATGACTGTCCAAAATTCTGATGTTACTGCAAATTCATTTGAGCTTAAACCTGTTATTATCCAAATGGTTCAAAATAATCTGTTTGGAGGACACCTACTGAAGATCCTAACTTACATCTTGCTAGTTTTCTTGAAATTTGTGCTACTTTTAAACACATCTTGCTAGTTTTCTTGAAATTTGTGCTACATTTAAATATGACGGAGTGTCTAATGATGCTGTTACGGTTAGATTTTTTCCTTTATCATTATTGGATAAAGCCAAGCCTTGGTTAAATTCATTAGCACCGGGATCTATTAGAACTTGGGGAAAACTATCACAAAAATTTTTTGTTAAATATTTTCCACCATTGAAAACCGCTAAGCTTAGAAATGATATTATGTCTTTTTGTCAGTTTGAAGGAGAATCATATATGAAGCCTGGGAAAGATTTAAAGATCTTGTTAGGAAATGTCCACATCACGCTTTTCCAGATTGGTTAGTAATTCAAATATTTTACAATAGATTAGTAGGATCACTGAGATCTATTAGAGATGTTGTTTTGGGTGGTTCATTAATGTCAAAACCTTTTGATGAAGCATATACTTGAATTGAAGAAATGGCTACTAATAATTTTCAATGGCCCTCTGAAAGGGTAAATCCTAAGAGAGTAGCTAGTATTCATGATTCTAATACAATGTCTAGTTTGTCATCTCAATTTATTGTTATTTATAAAAAGATTGATCAACTGAGAATGAATTATTCTCAAGTACCCTGAGTATTTGAGAGGAATTCACTAGGGCAGATTTTTGATACTCAATCATCTTATGAAACTTTAAACGCTATTAATAATCAAAATAACAATCCTTATTATAACTATTTTAACCCTCGTTGGAAAAATCACCCTAATTTTTGTTGGCGGTGAATCCATCCGGAAATCTGAACAATCAAGGAAATCCTAATTTTTGACCTTATTATCCTAATTGAAATAACAATCCCTATTCTAACTATTTTAACCCTGGTTGGAAAAATCACCCTAATTTTTGTTGGAATAATTATAATAATTCAGTGAATCCATCCGAAAATCTGAACAATCAAGGAAATCCTAATTTTTGACCTTATTATCCTCCAAGACCTAACTCCAACCCTAATCCACAAGTTAAGGAAAAGAAGTTGACGATGGAAGAAGTGATGTTGAATATGAGAAATCAAATACAAAATCAAGGGGCTGCTATTAGAAATATTGAAAATCAAACAGGAAATATTGCTAATGCACTTAGTAATAGACCTTCTGGAATTCTTCCAAGTACTATAGAAGTTAATCCAAAAGATCAAAATAAAGAGCAAATTAAAGCTATTCAATTACGAAGTGGAAAAGAAGTTTAAACAAGGATCCAAAGAGAAACTGAAGTTGATGAAGAAAGAGAAGAAATGAAAAATGATCAACAAGAAAATGAACAAACACAGAGCCCTGAAGAAAAAACAATTACCTCTGTTTCCTCAAAGACTGAAACAAAAGAATAAAGATAAACAATTTACAAAATTTTTGGAAATCCTTAAAAAGTTAACGATAAATATTCCTTTTGTTGAAGCTTTGGAAAAAATGTCAAGCTATGCTAAATTTATGAAGAATGTATTAAACAAGAAAAGGCAGTTTACAGATCATGAGACCGTTGCACTTAGTGAAAAGTGTAGTGCTATTATTCAGAAAAAGATTTCTAAAAAATTGAAAGATCCTGGTAGCTTTACTATACCTTATACAGTTGGAGAAAAATTTTACGGAAAAGCTTTCTGTGATTTAGTATCATATATCAATCTTATGCCTTTATCAATTTTTAAACATTTAGATTTAGGAGAAATTTACCCTACTATACTAACTCTTCAGTTAGCTGATCGATCGATAACTTATCCAAAAGGAGCTATAGAAGATGTGCTGGTAAAAGTGGATAAATTTAGTTTCCCTATAAAATTTATAATATGGATATGGAGGAAGATAAAAAGATTCTCATTATTTTAGGGATACCATTTCTTGCAATAGGGAGAGCTGTAATAGATGTGCAAAAAAGAGAATTAATGATGAGAGTTAATGATCAAGAAGTGAAATTTAATATAGCAAAAGTTCAGAAAATCCTGCAATAGAAAAAGATAATGAATGTTTCAAGGTGGAAGTAGCTGATTATTTAAGTAATGAGCATTTTAAGAATAAATTCGAAGATAAATTAAAGCAAGGAGAAATTTTTTATACTAAAAATGAAGTAAAAGAGGAAGATTTAGATTATATTTAAGGCAAATTTAAAGCATTAAACTTGCTGGAAGATGATAGTAAAAATCTTATTCCTTCAAGTATTAAACCACCTGAACTTCAATTAAAGATATTACGTTCCTATTTAAAATATGTATTTAGAAGATTCATCTACATTGCCTGCTATTATATCTTCTTAGTTAATTGAAAATCAGAAACAAAAGTTGATAGAGATGCTAAAAAAGTATAAAAAGGCTTTTGGGTGGACTTTAGCAGATATTAAAGGAATTAGTCCTTCAATTTGTATGAACAAAATTTTATTAGATGAAAAATATGAACCTAAAGCGGATCCTCATAGGAGATTAAACCACATAATGAAAGAAGTTGTTAAAAAATAAATTTTAAAATGGTTAGATGCAGGAATTATATATCCTATTTTAGATAGTGTTTGGGTAAGCCCAATTCACTGTGTTCCGAATAAAGGCGGAGTGACTGTTGAAGAAAAAGAGAAAAAAGAATTAATACCAATAAGGCAAGTAACTGGTTGGCGAATTTGTATTGACTATAGAAAGCAAAATATGACCACCAGAAAATATCACTTTCCTTAGCCCTTTCTAAATCAAATTTTGGATAGATTGGTTGGGAAAAAATACTATTACTTTTTAGATGGATATATCGGATATCATCAAATTCTAATTGCTGTAGGGGATTAAGAGCAAATAACGTTTACAAGGCCATATGGAATATTTGCTTTTCATAGAATGCCTTTTGGACTATGTAATGCACATGCAACATTTCAAAGATGCATGATGATAATTTTTAGCAATTTTATAGAGCATGGAATGGAAGTGTTTATGGATGATTTTTCTGTATGTGAGACTTTGTTTGAGTTATGTCTTAATAATTTAAAAAAATTTCTAGAGATATGTGAAAAAATCAACCTAGTTGGGGAAAAATGTCAATTTATGGTTGTAGGAGGTATTGTTCATGGGAATAAAATTTCTGAAAAAAGCATGGAAGTAGATCCTGCAAAAATTCAAGTTACAGGAAAATTATCACCTCCTAATAATGTTAAAGGGGTGAGAAGTTTTCTAGGACATGTTGGTTTTTACAAGCGCTACATTAAAAAATTTTCAAAAATAACTAGACCCCTATGCCAACTTTTAGAAAAAGATATGAAATTTGATTTTAATGATGAATACATAACAACATTTGAATTATTAAAGAAAAAATTAATCACTGCACCTATAATAGTACCACCTAACTCAGAGAAACCATCTGAAATAATGTGGGATGCTAGTGATTATGCTATTAGGGTTGTAATAAGACAAAGACATGACAAAGTTTTTAAAGTTATATATTATGCTAGTAAAACTCTAAATAATGCTCAAATTAATTATACTACTACTGAAAGAGAGTTAGTAACTATTGTTTATGCCTTTGATAAATTTAGATCTTATTTAATTGGAACTAAATGTATAGAGCATACAGACCATTCTACTATTAAATACTTGATGCAAAAGAAGGTTGTTAAACATAGATTAATTAGATGGATACTTTTGTTGCAAGAGTTTGATTTTATCGTGGTAGATAGAAAGGGAAATGATATTACCTAATTTAATAGCTAATCATTTGTCTAGAATAGAAATAAAAATATTAACTAATTTTGCAAATGAAATTTTAGAAAATTTTCCTGAGGAATATTTATATACTATTGATGAAATGAATGTACCGTGGTATGCTGATATAGTAAACTATATTGTAAGTGACATTCTGCCACCTGATATCAAGAATCCATAATTAAAGAAATTTATCTATGATTTGAAAGACTATTTTTGGGATGACTCATATTTATATAAACAATGTAAAGGTTTAGTTATTATAAGATGTGTGTCTTATGAAGAAACACAATATATAATTGAAAGATGCCATGATTCTTAATTTGGAGGACATTTTGGAACAAATAGAACTACATATAAAATTTTGCAAGTTGGATTTTATTGGCCTACTATTTTTTGGAGATGTTAATGAATATATTAAAACATGTGATAGATATTAAAAAGTAGGAAATATTTTTAGAAGAAACGAAATGTCTCTAAATTATATATTGGAAGTTGAAATTTTTGATGTGTGGAGATTAAACTTTATGGGACCGTTTATGCCTTCATTTCAAAATTTGTATATGTTACTTGTTGTTGAATATATGTCTAAGTGGATTGAAGCTATTGATGTGTCTAGAGGTGATGCTTGGAGTGTTTCTAAATTTTTAATTAAAAATATTCTTACAAGATATGGAATGTCGAGTGTAATCATTACTAATGGAGGATTTCATTTCAAGAATAAGAGAATAAAAAATTGATTAAGAAATATGATATAATGCATAGAATCTCTACTACTTATCATCCTTAAACTAGTGGTCTAGCAAAAATATCGAATCGTGAAATTAAAAGAATTTTAGAAAAAGTTGTAAATCCTTATAAACTAGATTGGTCAGCTTGACTAAATACTGCATTATGAGCACACAGAACTACTTATAAAACTCCTATAGAAATGTCCCCACATTAATTGATTTTTGGAAAAACATGTCATTTACCAGTATAATTGGATCATAAATCATTTTGGCTATTAAAGAAATTAATTTAAACTTAAAGGATGTTGGCGGGAAAAAAATTTTGCAACTCAATGAATTTGAGGAGATTAGAAATGAAGCAAATGATAATGCAAAAATCTATAAAGAGAAAATGAGAATACAACATGATCGGAAGATTCTGAAGATGAAATTTGAACCTGGATAGAAAGTTCTACTATATGATACAAGATTGAGATTACTTCCAAAAAATCTAAAATCCAGTTGGTTAGGACCATTTAAAGTGATTAAAGTCTATAATTATGAAACTGTTGTCATTAACGATCCTAACATTGGAAAGTTATTTAAAGTTAATAGGCATCGTTTGAAACATTATTATGAAGGGCACATACCTTAATTTAAATAAGTTTTAATGTTAAGTCAATCTAACTAAACAAATGATATGTCGAGCTGACGACGTTAAACCAAGCACTTTGTGGGAGGCAACCCATACATATATTGCTATGTATTATTATTTAGTTTGTTAAGTGTCTTATATATTAGTTGATAAAAATCTTACACAAATGCATTTATTATAAATTAAGTTAGATAATAATATTGGAGGAAAATTTGGAATCAAATTGAATAAAAAAATGAAAATCACAATTTTGGCCACTTACGCCGACGACGCCAGTATGGGCACCAACGACACCCTAGATAATGGACATCAGCGTCAACAACGCCAATCAGGAGTACCGATGACACCGAGTCTTGTTGGACGGTTTTAGACAACTTTTGACAGGTTTGGCGCGATTTCATTTCAAAATAACCGCCAGGACGAGTTTAAAAAGACCTAGAAACATCATTGGACACCTAGTAACTTTCTATTTTCGGATTCTGTGACTTTCAATTCCGGAAATACTTTGAGGTATGAAGTTTTCAATAAAAGAAAGTTTATTATTTTCGACGCACAACATATATACAATAAATTTATTACAAAGAGGAGATTGATCAAGGAAAGGGGATTTATTAATCATGGAGTGATTAATCCTACTGGTCCTATTGATAAAATCATTCTGCAAAGGCGTTGGGAAGTTCTGTGTTACACAACCTATGTGGCTGTCGTACCTGTGGTGAAAGAGATTTATGCAAACTTACATGGAATTACTCAAGGTATTGTCTTCGTACGAGGTAAGGCTGTACCATTTACTCCTGCAAGGATTAATGAATTTTATATGATCGACAACATTCTGATCTGTCATCATACAAATTTCAGTCCTACATGAGATTTGAGGCAAGACGTGTATAATCTTCGGACGGATAAAAGTGATATGTGGGAGATACATGATGAAGGATATGATAGTTTCTCCACTTCATTACTTAATCTAATTTCAAAGCGATGACATTTCTTTATTGCTGCAAAATTACTCCCTAGTATGAAAATTAGTAGAGTTACCAAAGAATGTACCATTTTAAATTACTGCATTTAAATGGAAAAACGCATTAATATAGCGTCTATTATATTTAAATCTATTATGGGTATGCTTAATAATGGACCAATTTATGGACTTAGGCATCCATCTACCATCTTTTTGATTTGCAGCAAGCTCAAGTTTCATATGAAAGTTGGTAAAGGACTTTATTACTTTGGGAGCCCATGAATCTTATAGATGAGAATTAGTATGGAAATGGAAATGAAGTATTAGAAGCCATCATAGATCAATCTTCACATGCTTCAACTCCCTTAATATCACCAACAGTTGGAAGTTTGCTGCATTGGAAAATAAATTAAAGAAAATTGAAAGGGAACTTTAGAGAATTATAAATGCAGTAACAGATCTTAAATACCTTTCTGATCACCTAGATTGGAGAATGAAAGAAAATTTTGATCACACTGGAACTTTTGAATCAGAATTAGTTTGGATGTTTAAAGAAAAATGTTGGATCGAAGAAAATTTGATAGATCAATTCTCTTACCAAACCTTCTACAACTTATATGTTCATTATCAATTTATGGGAGATATCAGAGGAGGAGAAAACACAGAAGAAGTGGCGTAATAATTTAAAACTTTAAATTCTCTATCTATTTTAGAACATTATATATATTTAGTGTAATTGTGTGGATTTAATTTGGTTTGGTTTGTTTTTTTTTTGCTTTAGACTTCTGAACTTTGATTGTGTGTATAGTTTTGTGACAGCGTTGGGTGTTGTGGCTTGATTTCGATGCTGATTTATAACTAGTTTGTTTAATATGTGTGATTGTTTAATTAAAAAATTGTGTTTGTAAAAAGTGTACTTTCATATATAAAAGTTAGTTTGTTGTTGTTTGTGAAAATTCGTGTTAATGAAATGTTTTGTTTTGTGAGTTATTATTAGATAAAAAATTTGTGTTTAAAATACTAAAAATTTTGGAGTAAATCAATAGGAAATTGAAAATTAAAAAAAATAAATATATGAAATTTTCGGGTCTTCAGCGCCGACGGCGCCCTCGACCCGACGACAGATTTTAACCGCTAAAAATTCGCAATTTATACTGTGGCCACCATTTTTATGCTTAAGTCATCTTCAACCTTCAGTTTGGTTAGCTAGGGCTAGATTGTGCTCATATTTGAGGTGATTTAGAGGCAAAGGAACTTTGGATTTTATCTTCTTTTAGATACGAGCTACACTTTAAAGTAAAAACTTTTTATTTTCACCAAAAATTTTTCTCACATTGACTAGATCCAAAATTTTGAAATGTTTTGGGAGATTTTGAGAAAATGCTTTAGTGAAAAATGCTTACTTAGTGGATTTGAGTTTATAGTGGTTTACATTTTGATTTTTAGAATTTTAGGATTTATTCAGAATTTTTATCAAATTTTTCTAGATTTTCTATGGCACCTAGATCAAGCAAAAGGAAGGTAGAATATGACGAGCAGAGATTTATTTGCTTTAGAGCCAATGCTCGCTTTCATAGTTTTCAAGAAAATAAAAAAGTGATTCAGGACCAAGGTCTTAAAAATGTAGGGGAGAAGTTGAACGTTTAATTATTGCTTGACAATGGGAAAATTTCTGTTATTTTATTGCTTATGCGATAGTTGGGATTGCAATGGAATTTTATGTCAACCTTCCTGAAGCTTCGGTTGATTATGTATTTGTTAGTGGAAAAAGGGTAGAATTTACTCCAAAGAAACTAAATGAGATCTATTATGTAGAAGATATGTATAGATGCCAGTATCATTCTTTTTTTGTTACAAATCAGTCTTTATATGAAGTTATTTCTTTTCTGACTAGTGAGAAAGGGGCTTGGAAAATAAAAAATGGAGTTAAATTTAACTTTTTTCCATACTAGTTTAAATCTAATATCTAAGGCATGACATTATTTTATTTCTAGAAGAATGATTCTGACGAACCATCGTAATGAGGTGACCAAAGATAGAGCCATCCTGAACTACTATATTCAACAAGTTATCGACATAAATTTGGGCTATATTATTAATATGAACACTCAATCTATTGCTCTGGGAGAGACTTCTGGTAGATTGGCACACCCTGCTCTTATTTACACACTTTGTGAGCAGGGAGCATTTGATTTTAGACCTGATGAAGAGAAGATTGAGCCTTAGAGACCTATTGGGCTTGCTAACATCAAGACATATGAATCTCATGTTGACTTGAGATTTGGCAGTAAGGCTAGAGATATTCCTTCTACATCTAGGGATATTCCTTCTACCTCTCATGGACCTACTTCTAGTGACCCCAATAATAGAGAGCTTTTGGATCAGATGATGATACAACAGGGAGATATTTTGAGGATAAATTATAGGATGCATAATATGGAAGCCATAAATGCTCACACTGATGATTTGATTCGGCAAAAATTTGAGTATGATGTTGGTTATGATGATGCTTTAATTGGATACCTGAGGGGAGAACATTCGGTTCAGTTCCCTGTTCACCCTGTGTTTACTCCATATTAGCAGCAGAATTTGGATGCTGATGAAGATGAAGATGATATTGACTAGTGATCTTTTTGTTTTTTTTTGTTTGTGTTTGTGTTTGTGTTGTGTGATTGTATTATTTGTGCTGTGATGTTGTTTAGACTTTGTTTGTTATGTTATGTGAAACTGTAATGTGGAAGACTGTTATTATTCTTAGAATTTAGTTTAGTTCTGTTGTTATTTTCAACATTTTGTTATGTTTTGTGATTAGCTCTTTCTCAGCAAATTTTATATGTATTATGTGCAATTTAATGTTTTTAGCCTTGTAGTTTTCATTTTAGCAATTGCAGTATTTTCAAAAATTATGTTAAAAAATCAGAATCTCCAACAGGTAAATTTTTTTTTTTTTATGTATTCAATGCTTTCTTTTACCCTTCATTTTTAAAGCTCTTCATGTAAAAATCTTTTAAAAATTTAAGTTTTGTAGGGGGGGAGAAGAAGAAAAATCATTTTTAGAAAGAGGGAAATAACTTAATTTTATTTGTCCTCACTTAATTATATTTTCAAAATTTTAAATTTAATATGACCTTTTGTATTATAGGTTAACTTCGGGTAACTATATTATGTTTTTAAATATATAGAAAATTTAAGTAAAAATTTTAAAAAATAAAGGTTAATTCTAGTGGCTAAGATATTTGGTAAAAGAGAATAAGACAACGTTTTTCTATTTTTAGTAAAAAAATTTTGTATTTTTGAAGTATTAAAAATAATAAAAGATTCATGTAAAAAGAAAAGAATTAAACTTTATGAAATCTTTATGTTAATATAAATTTATTAAGTGAAGAAATGTAGAAAGTTTTAAACTTTAAGAAGAAGATAGTGAAGTTCAAAATCATTAAAAACTATCTAGATATAGTAATCCTGACATATTAAAAAAAAGAGAGAAGAAAAGAAAGAAAGAAAAGAAAAAGGGGATTAAAAATGATCCTGAAAAGAAAAGAAAAACAAAAAAATATATATGGGGAGAAGCTTGAGGAGATGCCTAATTAAAAATTGGCTTCACTTGAATCAACTTAAGGATAAAAACTTGAACATATTTTCTAAACTTTTTATTTGAATGTTAACTTAATTATTAATAAAGTTTTATGAAGTTCTTTTTCATATGAATTTACTAAGTGACATTAATATAACAAATTACAATTTTTCTTGAAAGAAATAAAGGATGAGAAACCTTAGACTTAATTATTGAATATCTTTACACCTTTAGTATTAACTAAAGTTGTTTTGAATTTTTCTTAAGTTATACTATTGTATTTGGAAAACTGAAATATGGAAGTCTAAAAGTTAAGGTCTTTATCATAAGTCATATTTTTTATGTAGTAAAGGAAACTTGAGGACAAGTAACATGTAAGTTTGTGATACACCAAAAATATATGCATTTTTAGACCCATATTTTATACTTATTTTTGGTGATATTGCATAAAATATATGCATTTTTAGACCCATATTTTATACTTATTTTTTGTGATATTGCACTTTAATGGAATATATGCATTTTTAGACCCATATTTTATACTTATTTTTGATGATATTGCACTTTAATGGAATGTATTTTGATGTTTTCTTGCAGATTGTTCATTTTTATGGCTTAAAGTAAAAAGAAAGCAAAAAGTATGAAATTTGGAGTCAAAATGATATTTTTGAAGAAATGCTCAGCACCGACAGCGCCGACAGCGCCTGCAGCGCCTACGACGCAGAACAAATTAACCCAAAGATTTTTTACTCAGCTTCCACGGCGCCAGACCAGCTTTGATGGCGCCAAAGGCGATGCAGACCCCGTTTTTGGAAGGTTCAATGTATTTGGATAATTTTTTTAAGAGTTTTTGGAGGCACCTCTTGGAGAACCGACCTTGGGCTCAATTTATGGCCGAATTTCAACAGAAAAAGTGCTTGTCTACAGTTTTCACTCCTCTACTTTCATTTTTTGCATCACATCATTTCTTTCCACTTCCATATTGGAGTCAATTAATGATTTTGTTTTCAAAGTTTAGAGTTTTTGTGGTGATATTTAGTGTGAAACTTTCTGTAAGAGTTTTGGAGAAGGAGAAAAGTGAGAGATATCTTCTTTCTGCATTTCTTTGGAAAGAATACAAAGGATTTGCTTTTAGAAATAGTTTTCAGATAAGTATTGTTTGTTTATCAGTGTTGTATGAACTTTCTTTTATATATGAAATTTATGTTGTTATTTCTTTCTCATGAAGTCTAAGCAGTTCTCTCTATCTTTCGCCCTACTCTAAGATGTGGTGAAATTAAGTGATAATATGAATGTGCCAATATTAAATTGTAAAATAAATTGTGTTGATTTTTCAACTCTGTACTTAATTTACTTTTTGATCTGGCCAACTGAATTGTTAAAATGTGTTGTGAAACATATGATATGGGAAATGAAGTATGAGTTCTACAACAGAGTAAGGGGTCGCATTTGATTCCATGAAGGAGAACATCATTTATGGAATTAAGTGCAAATAAATAGAGAAATATTCTTTGTTGTGTGTAGAAATGGAGAACCTTTAGGGTGAAAGACTAAAATCTTCAATTCAGTCTTAATGTTTAAAAACAGAAGCGAGAGCTAGTCTTCAGGTGAAGGGAAGTGGGAGCTCTGGAGTGAGAGCCGGTATCCTTCTAGCTTAGCCACGGATTTAGAAAGCTCTAGAATAATGATTCTGACGAACCATCATAGTGCCATCCTGAACTATTGCATTCAGCAAGTTATGGACATAAATTTGGGCTATATTATTTATATGAACACTCAATCTATTGCTCCGGGAGAGACTTCTAGTGGATTTAAAGACCTTCCTCTTATTTACACACTTTTTGAGCAGGCAGGATTTGATTTTAGACCTGATGAGGAGAGGATTGAGCCTTAGAGACCTATTGGGTCTGCTAACATCAAGACATATGAAACTCATGTTGACTGCAGATATGGAAGTAAGGCTAGAGTTATTCCTTCTACTTCTTAGGGATATTCCTTCTACCTCTCATGGACCAACTTTAGAGAACTTTTGGATCAGATGATTATACAACAGGGAGATATTTTGAGGATGGATTATAGGATGCATAATATGGAAGCGAGAAATGCTCACACTGATGATTTGATTCGGCAAAAATTTGAGTATGATGCAACTTATGATGATGCTTTAATTAGATACCTCAGGGGAGAACATTCAGTTTAGTTCCCTGTTCACCGTGTGTTTACTCAATATTAGCAGCAGAATTTGGATGTTGATGAAGATGAAGATGATATTGACTAGTAATCTTTTTGTTTGTTTGTTTGTGTTTGTACTGTGTGATTATATTATTTGTGTTGTGATGTTCTTTAAAATTTAGTTTAGTTCTGTTGTTGTTTTCAACACTTTGTTATGTTCTTTGATTAGCTCTTTTTCAGCAAATTTTATATGTATTATGTGCAATTTAATGTTTTTAGCCTTGTAGTTTTCATTTTAGCAATTGCAGTATTTTCAAAAATTATGTTAAAAAATCAGAATCTCCAACAGGTAAATTTTTTTTTTTTTATGTATTTAATGCTTTCTTTTACCCTTCATTTTTAAAGCTCTTCATGTAAAAATCTTTTAAAAATTTAAGTTTTGTAGGGGGGGAGAAGAAGAAAAATCATTTTTAGAAAGAGGGAAATAACTTAATTTTATTTGTCCTCACTTAATTATATTTTCAAAATTTTAAATTTAATATGACCTTTTGTATTATAGGTTAACTTCGGGTAACTATATTATGTTTTTAAATATATAGAAAATTTAAGTAAAAATTTTAAAAAATAAAGGTTAATTCTAGTGGCTAAGATATTTGGTAAAAGAGAATAAGACAACGTTTTTCTATTTTTAGTAAAAAAATTTTGTATTTTTGAAGTATTAAAAATAATAAAAGATTCATGTAAAAAGAAAAGAATTAAACTTTATGAAATCTTTATGTTAATATAAATTTATTAAGTGAAGAAATGTAGAAAGTTTTAAACTTTAAGAAGAAGATAGTGAAGTTCAAAATCATTAAAAACTATCTAGATATAGTAATCCTGACATATNTAAAAATCATAAAAGATTCATGTAAAAAGAAAAGAATTAAACTTTATGAAATCTTTAGGTTAATATAAATTTATTAAGTGAAGAAATGTAGAAAGTTTTTAACTTTAAGAAGAAGATAGTGATGTTTAAAATCATTAAAGGCTATCCAGATATAGTAATCCTGACATATAAAAAAAATAAAAGAGAGAAGAAAATAAAGAAAGAAAAGGAAACGGGGATTAAAAATGATCCTGAAAAGAAAAGAAAAAGAAAAAAAATATATGGGGAGAAACTTGAGGAGATGCCTAATTAAAAATTGGCTTCACTTGAATCAATTTAAGGAAAAAAGACTTCTACACATTTTCTAAACTTTTTATTTGAATGTTAGCATAATTATTATTAATATTTTATGAAGTTCTTTTTCATATGAATTTGCTAAGTGACTTTAATATAACAAATTGCAATTTTTCTTAAAAGAAATAGAGGATCATGAATTTGCTAAGTGACTTTAATATAACAAATTACAATTTTTCTTGAAAGAAATAGAGGATGAGAAACCTTAGGCTTAATTATTGAATATCTTTACACCTTTAGTATTAACTGGAGTTGTTTTGAATTTTTTAATGTTATACTATTATATTTGGAAAACTGAAATATGGAAGTCTAAAAGTTAACTTTTTATCATAATTCATATTTTTTATGTAGTAAATGAGTTACTTGAGAACAAGTAACATGTAAGTTTGGGGGATTTTGATACATAAAAAATATATGCATTTTTTACCCATATTTTAGTCTTATTTTTTATGATATTGCACTTTTTTGGAATGTATTTTGATGTATTCTTGCAATTTGTTGATTTGTAAGGCTTAAAGTAAAAATAAAGGTAAAAGGATGAAATTTGGAGTCAAAACGACATTTTTGATGAAATGCTCAGTGCCGGCAGCGCTGATGATGCAGAACAATTTAACACGAAGACTTTTTACTCATCTTTGACGGCGCCAAACCAGCGATGATGGCTCCAAACGCGATGCACACCCCATTTTTGGAAGGTTCTAACGTACATCTCAACAATTGAAATTAGTGATATGGATTTCAATTGACTTTATGTGAATTTCCTAACAAATTTTTCATTTCCAATTTAAACCTTCGTCGTAAAGTCGATTTTTTGGGCTCAAATAGAAAGTCCATTATTACTTGATAACGATACATATACTTACATAGAATCTGAATATTAATTGATTATATTTAATTAAATTTTACACAATTTATCGCAACAAATAAGTTGGATAAATGAGCCTACTTCCAGTGACCTTAGCGACAGGGAGCTGTTGGACCAGATGATGATTCAACAGGGAGATATTTTGACGATAGATCATATTATGCAGAATATGGAGGACAGAAATGCTCACACTGATGATCTGATTTGCCAGAAATTTGAGTATGGTGTTGTTTATGATGATGCTTTAGTGAGATACCTGAGGGGTGACCATACAGTTCAGTTCCTTATTCACCCTACTTATACTCCATATCAGCAGCAGAAGTTAGGTGTCGATGATGAGGAAGATGATGACTGGTAATCTTTTTATTTGTTTGTTTGTATGTGTTTGTATTATGTGATTGTATTGTTTGTGTTATGTTGTTGTTGAGACTCTGTTGTTATGTTATGTGAAACTGTAATGTGAAAAACTGTTTTCATTTTTAGAGTTTAGTTTAGTGCTATTGTTATTTTCAGCACTTTGTTATGTATTGTGATTAGCTCTTTCTCAACAAATTTCTTATGTATTATGTGTAATTTAATGTTTTTAGTCTTGTAGTTTTCCTATTAGCATCTGTAGCATTTCAAAATTGATGTTCAAATATCACAATCTTCAACAGGCGTGAATTATTTTTATATATTTAATGCTTTCNGTTATGTATTGTGATTAGCTCTTTGTCAACAAATTTCTTATGTATTATGTGCAATTTAATGTTTTTATCCTTGTAGTTTTCATATTAGCACCTGCAGCATTTCAATATTGATGTTCAAATATCAGAATCTTCAATAGGTATGAATTTTTTTTATGTATTTAATGCTTTCTTTTACCCTTCGTTTTTAAAGTTCTTCATGTAAAAATCATTTTAAAAAAATTATGTTTTGTGGGGGGGGGAGAAGAAATATCATTATTAGAAAAGAACATAGATTTATTTGTCCTCACTTAACTATATTTTCAAAATTTTAAATTTAACATGACCTTTGTATTAGGAGTTAACTTTGGATAAATATATTTATGTTTCTAAATATATAGTAAATTTAAGTAAAAAATTTAAATAATAAAGGTTAATTCTAGGGGCAAAGATATTTGGTAAAAGAGAATAAGACTATAGTTTTCTATTTTTAGTAAAAGAAATTTGTATTTTTGAAGTATTAAAAATCTTAAAGAGGTTCATGTGCAAAGAAAAGAATTGAACTTTATGAAATCTTTAAGTTAATATAAATTTGTTAGGTGAAGAAATGTAAAATGTTTTTAAATTTAAGAAGATGATAGTGAAGTTCAAAATCATTAAAGGCTATCCAGGTATAGTAATCCTCAGAAAAAAGAAAAAAAAAAGAAAAAAAAAGAAAAAGAATAAAGAAAAAGAAAAGAAAAAGAAAAGGAAAAGAAAATATGTGAGGAGAAGCTTACGGAGATTGGACTTAGACAAATTTTCTAAACTGTTGATTTGAATGTTAACTTAATTATTAATAAACTTTATGAAGTTCTCTTTCATATGATTTTCCTAAGTGACTTTAATATAACAAATTGCTTTTTTTCATGAAAGAAATAGAGGATCAGTAACCTTAGAATTAATCACTGAATATCCTTACACATTTAGTATTAACTGGAATTGTTTTGAATTTTTTTAAGTTAGACTATTATATTTAGAGAACTAAAATATGGAAGTCTAAAATTTAAACTCTTTACCATAAGTCATATTTTTTATGTAGTAGAGAAGTTACTTGAGGACAAGTAACATGTAAGTTTGGGGGAATTTGATACATTGAAAATATATGCATTTTTAGACCCATGTTTTATATCAATTTTTGGTGATATTGCACTTTAATGAAATGTATTTTAATGTTTTCTTGCAGGTTGTTGGTTTTTAGGGCTTAAAGCAAAAAGAATGCAAAAAGGATGAATTTTGGAGTCAAAATAACATTTTTGAAGAAGTGCTCAGCATCGGCAGCGCAGAGATTAGCCCCGACGGTGCAGAACAATTTAATGCTGGAGATTTTTCCTCAGCGCCGATGGCACCAAACACTGTGCAGACCCCGTTTCTAGAAGGTTCAATAAATTTGGATAACTTTTTGAAGAGTTTTTGGAGGCACCTCTTGGAGAACCAAGCTTGGGCTCTATTTGGAGCCAAATTTCATCAAAAAATTGGCTCCTCACATTCATTTTTCGCTCCACATCATTCCATTCCACTATCATATTAGTCAATTAGTGATTTTGGTTTCATAGTTTAGAGTTTTTATGGTGAGATTTAGTGTGAAACTTTCCGTAAGAGTCGTGGAGAAGCAGAAAAGTGAGAGAATTCTTCTTCTACATTTCTAAGGAAAGGCTACAAAGGATTTGCTTTGAGAAAGAGTTCCAGATAAGTTTGTTTTTATTTAGTGTTGTATGAACTTTATTTTATATATATAATTTGTGTTTTGTCGTATCTTTCTTATGAAGTCTGATTAGTTTTCTCTATCTTTCCCTCATATAGTGAAATGAAGAGATAAAATGAATGTGTCATAATTAAAATATAAAATAAATTGTGATAATTTTACTCCGTGCTTACTTTATTTTTCAGTCTGACCAATTGATTTGTTAAACTAAGTTATGAAACATATGATCTAGGAAATGAAGTATCAGTTCTACAACAAAGTGAGGATCACATTTGATTTCATGAAGGAGAAATTCGTTCATGAAATTAAGTGCAAATAAATAGGGAAATATTCTTTATTGGAGAGAATCTTTAGGGTGACAGACTAAAATCTCTAATTTGGTCTTAGTGTTTAAAAACTAAAGCAAGAGTTAGCCTTCAGGTGAAAAGAAGTGGGAGCACTGAAGTGGGAGTCGGTATCCTCCTAGCCTAGCCACGGATTTAGGGACTAAACCTAAGATTAGCCAACGATTTTATATGCACTGTATCAGGGTGGAAAATTATAATTGCTCCTATTTGGCACAATACATATTAAAAAGATTTATCTCATCTCATTTCAGTAGAATTTCATTATAGTGGGAAGGATGCTTTTTCACATAAGAAATCTTCATTACATAAACATAGTTAGTAGATTAGTAATTTTTATTCAAATGAGACCAAACCGATCTCATTTCTGCAATTATTTAAATGACTGAGCATGGCACTGCAAGCACTGCATCCATCCCTAAGAATAGATATATTATTTACTTCTGAGATTTGATTAAATAATCTAAAGAATTTATGATATCCATTTAAGTATGTGAAAATTTTTTTTTTATATTAACTGAAAAAGTTCACTTTTTTAATATGAAAAATTAAATAGGGTTTATATTAAATTGTGTTCTTAAAGTTTTCTATAAGAGCAAACCTCTATAGTTAATTACATCTTAGATAAATGATACGCCAAAAATATATGTATTTTTAGACACATATTTTATACTTATTTTTTGTGATATTATACTTTAATAGAAGATATTTTTCATGTTATCTTGCATGTTGTTGAATTTTAGGACATAGAACAAAAAGGAAGCAAAAAAAGAAGAAATTTGAAGTCCAAATGAAAAAGTTGAAAATTTGTCTAGCACGACGGCACCGTTTGATAGAGAGCAGCAAATTAAATTGCAGCCACTGGGGCCGATGGTGGCGCCAGTGTCGGTTCAGACCCTGTTTCTAAAACATTCGACGAATTTGGATACTTTTTAGAGAGTTTTTGGATGCACCTATTTGAGAACCAACTTTAGGCTCTATTTGGAGCTGAAATTGATCAAAAAATATGCTCCTTTTTCACCATTCCTCGACTCAATTCAATCTCTTACACACCATGCATGTTTCCATTTTCATTCCACCACCATTTTAAAGTTTATTAGTGATTTTTCTTTAAGAATTTAGAGTTTTGTGTTGAGATTAAGTGTGAATTCTTCTCTAAGAGTGTTGGAGAATGAGAAAAGTGAAAGATTTCTTCTTCTGACATTTCCTAGGAAAGACTGCAAGGGATTTGCTTTAAGAAAAAGTTTCAGATAATTGTTGTATAAACTTTCTTTTATATATGAAATTTGTATTTAGTTGTATCTTTCGCATAATATTTGAGTAGTTTTTTTTGTCTTTCTTCCTACTCTGAGATATGGTGAAATGAATAGATAATATGGATGTGTCAATGTTAAAATATAAAATAAATTGTGATGATTTTTCAACTCCGAACTTACCTTACTTTTTAATCTGGCCAATTTAATTATTAAAATTTGTTGTGAAACATATAATCTGGGAAAAGAAGTATGAGTTTTATAGTGAGGATCACATTTGATTTCATGAAGGAGAATTTTGTTCATGAAATTAAGTGCAAATAAAAAGGGAAATAGACATTATTGGGTTAGAATTCGAGATTTTAGGGTGACAGACTAAAATCTCCAATTTGGTCTTATTGTTTAAAGAACTAAAGCGAGAGTTAGCCTTCAGGTGAAAGGGAAGTGGGAGCTTTGGAGTGGGAGCCAGTATCCTCCTAGCCTAGCCACGGATTTTGGGACTAAACCTAGGATTAGCCAGTGATTTTCTATAACACTCTATCAGGGTAGAGAATTAAAAATGCTCCTCTTTGGCACAATACATATTAAAATCATTTATCTCTTTTCATTTTACCAAAATCTCATTATAGTGGGAAAGATGCTTTTTCACATAAGAAATCTTCATCACATAAACATAGTTACATAGTTAAATAGTTTAATAGTTTAGTAGTTTAGTAGTTTAGTAGTTATTTTTTAAACTTTGCACTTCAGTTTTGCTAGTAGTTAAATAATTTAGTTTTAATAATATCTCAACATTCAAAATTAGTGACAGTAATTTCTTTTTACTTTCTGTGAATTTCTGAGTTAATTTATCATTTCAAATTTAAACCTTCCCCGTGAGATCGATATTTGGGGCTTAATTTATCATTTCAAATTTAAACCTTCCTAGTATATTACTTGATAACGATACGAATAATTGTGTAGAATCCCAACATTAATTGCTTAAATTTTTAATTCAAAAACTATTGCATCAAGCTTTTGGCACCGTTGCATAGTTGAGTCAACTTTATATATTTTGCACAACTATTTTTTTAGGGATCAAGTTTTTTGCACTGTTGTTGAGGATTTCATTCCTTAATAACTGTTGGGAGGTGTTTTTAAAGTCTTAAAAATTGCCTTGGATGGCCAGAAACTTCTTATTTTTGAATTTCATGGCTTCCAATTCGAGAAATACTTTCATGTATGGAGTTTTCAATAGAGGAAAGTTTATAAGTTTTGACGTGCAGAGTTTATATAACAAAGTCATTACGAAGAAGAGGCTTACCAAGGAGAGAGGCTTTGTCAATCATAGATTTATTAATCCAAGTTCTCTGATTGATAAAATCAATGTATAAATACGATGGGAAGTTCTGTGCTACATTACTACTGCAGTTGTTGTACCAGTGGTGAAGAAATTTGATGCTAACTTACATGGAATTACTCATGGAGTTGTCTTCGTATGAGGTAAGCCTGCACCATTTACTCCGGCGCAAATTAATGAGTTGTATATTGTTGACCTCACTTTTGGTTGAGGTCTAGTTTTCCTCTTTAGTAGCCTAGGGTCTAGCCATAGGACTTTCCTATTGACTATTCTTAGAAAACTAAAAAAAAGGGGTACCCTCACCATTAGAAATTCCAAACTTTTCCTCACTCAACTTGAAGTTCCACATATTGGTCCTAACCTCTAATATTTAGAAGGTAAGACCATTATGGGGGAGCTCAAGAAGAGTTCCTATAGGATTACTTGACTTTAAGATTGACCTTGGGTGTTGATTTGGAGCTAAGGTACACCATACCCTCATCATATCTTCACAATACCCTCACAATACCTTGGCTAAGGACCCAAAATGGAGATTTCATTGGTCCATGACTCATTCAAAATGGTTCTCTACCCAATTGCATTTGAAATGCCCAACTTAGTCTTTTGCCCCTAAGCACCTCCAAATTACATAACTACCCTTGGAACCCAAATTTGGCCAAAATTCCCAAATTTTTCCAAAATACCCAAAATTGATCAAAATTCATTCCAAACACTTTGAATACATCCAAATTTGTCAAAACTCACAAAAATTTCCAAAAATGGCCAAATTACCAAAATGCCCCTCCATGGCCCAAAAATTTCAAAAATTCCCAAAAAATCCCAATAAATCCAAACTATTTCCAATTTCATTCTATCCAACTACACCATGGTCTAATTTGGTCAATTTGACCATCTTTGACCAAAACCCCAAATTTGGCTCTTAAAGGCTTAATTCAAAACCTTTTTAACCCAAAATCAATCAATTTGACTCCAATTGACCCCATATTTGATCCTAAACTTAAATTAACATTTTATTTGATCAAAGTATTTTAAAATTAAGTTTTATTGACCCCTGAATTGAGCTTAATTTTGATTTAGGTCAAAATCTCAATTTTGACTAAATAACAAAATCACATCAATTGGACTCACAACAATGCCAATTGGCTCAAATAAATGTTGTATTTGGTACATAGCAATACTTTACATCAAATTTGACCATAAATTTATATTGGTGAAACTTTTCTACCATTCAATTTGGTCCAAAATCCAAAACCCTAATTTAGCCCCAATATTGGCTAACACGCAAATCTCAACAATTGAATGCCTAAAACCTCAAATTGGCATCCAATTTTTGTTGAAAATTTTTGTGGTCATTTGTGACCAAACACAACAATCAATTTGAGCTTAGTCCAAAGCTAGCTCAAGTTTGACACTCATTTGTGACCAAACACAACAATCAATTTGAGCTTAGTCCAAAGCTAGCTCAAGTTTGACCGAAATTAACCCCATATGCCTAATTTGGGTCTAAATCCGAATTTCATCAAAATTCACTAAATTCACTACCAAATTGATTTCAAAATGACTTTTATCCTTCTTGAAAGTTGTTCATCATGATATTTTATACCAAACACAACAATCATCAATTTAGACTTAGCTCATGGCTAGCCCAAGTTTGACCAAAACTTAGCCCAACATGCTAAAATGGGTCAAAAATCACAAAATCCACCAAATTGGTTGACCAATTGACCCCAAAATGACTTTCATCATTCATAAAAGTTGTTCCTCATGATCTCCTATACCAAACACAATATTCAATTGAGCCAACTGACATGGCTAAACAAAAAATTTCAAGTAATTCGGTTGAGAATCGAGTGAGATATTAACATTTGAAGGTGGACGGCTCTCGGGATGAACCAGACGGAGACGAAGGCTGTGAACCGTCCGATAACGCGTGTATCGATTAGACGGTCTTGATCGCGTCGGACAGAGATCGCGTATATGCACAGCGCGCTGAGTAAGAGCTGACGCGGATAGAGGCGACAAACCAGAACGCGACACATGGCATTTTCGGAACCGCCCATGATCCAGTCAGCGCGTGTGTTTAAGTAGAAATTTATGGGATTTAAAAATTTCAGAAAATACCGCTAAACTTCAAAAATTCGTAACTTTTCATAGAAAACTCATAAAAATAAAATAAAAATACCCTCTTGCTCAGTGAACAGAAAAGAATCATGTGGAATAAATTTCATGCTTATTTGATGCATATTTAATTTTATAAAAATCAATTAGTTGAAATCTCCATTCCTATTGACTCATCACCTTGACCACAATTTTTTATATGTTGTAGCCTCTGTTTAAAGAAACAATTTGAGTATTTTTTCAAAAACAGAGGAGAACTCTATACAGAGATCTTAATTTTCTAAGTTTTCATCCATTTTTCATTCAAATAATTATGAAAATTTATATATTGCTTGGAAAATTCTACAAAAATTAAGTATTTTTGTAGAATTCTAGACGGAGAACTTAGCATAAAAATTTCAAAGGATTTTGAGATCATTTGATATTTTTAATTGATTTTTGAAGATCACATCAAATTTAACACTTAAATAATTTTCAAAAATCAAAATATAACTCCAAAAATTATGAAACTTAGTTTTTGAGTTCTCTGATATCAGGGGGATTTAATAAAAATAAAAAAATATTTAAAAGAAAAACTTGATGTTTAGGTTATTTTTAATTATTTTTAATAATTTAAAAATAAAAAAATCATAAAATATTAAACTCATTGAAATGTTCCAAATTATTTCCTAAACACTTAGGAATCATTGGAATATTTTTCCAAGATCTAAAAATAAAGATATCTATTTTTAAACCATAAAATCATTTTTAAGGCTTAAAAATAGAACTTTTACCAAAATAATTCTAAAAGAAATCAAATAAAAATCAGAAAAATACAAAATAAATTTATCTGGGTTCCCTGACCTTAGAGAGATTTTGCAAAAATATAAAACATATTTTTCAACATATAAAATATTTTATTTTTATTAAAATCTCCAAAAATTCAAACAATTCACAAAAAAAATTCAAAAAATCATGAAATTTTGGTCAAATGACTTTCTGTTCTAGGGCTAGCTCACATAAAAATTTCAAGTGATTAGGAGTTTTCTTGATCATCTTTTGGAATTTTCCTTGAAAATGCACATTTTTGCAGAAAAATAATTATATAAATCAAATTAAATTTTGAAAATCCACATTTTCTCCTCTAATGTCTTAATTGACTTATCAGTAATNATTATCAAAATTTTGGAAATTTCATCAATTTTTAAGTTTAGGGACATGACTTTGGAAATTAATGATTTCACGTCCCTAAAATGATGNCCTCAGGGATCTATTAAACTTAATATGTTTTACTTAATAATCTTATCCTTAAAATTTAAGGACCCCCAATACACAACATAGAGTTAGGGAGGTTTCCAAAACTTTACTTTTCTAGCTTTATATACATAAATGCTCTGACATGCATTTTGAGTTTCAGGTGGTGGAACGAGAAGACTCGTTAGGTACACTTTTACTCTTTCTTGTACTTTTCTACTGCTTTTCTTTTATGCTTGTACCATACTTACTGCATAAAAAACATTTGCATGTTAAAAACAAAACAAAACCAAAAATAAAACCAAAAACGAAATTTCACAAAAATACCACACAACATTTCAAAATATAAAATAACTCAAAATTTAATCACAAACATCACCAAAACTACAACAACAAATAGAATAAACGTCTCTAATTGGAAGATCGGGAACCCTCAGAGGAGGTAACCTACAGTTGCTAACGAGGTTTTCAACGGTCTAAATGAAATTATAAACTCATTAAGTTGAGTTTAGTAAGTTCATTTGGACTAAGTGATTCCAATAGAAAATAGTGGCGCCGGGACGATGGAACCGTGGCTTCATTAAGTTGAGTTTAGTAAATTCATTTGGACTAAGTACTAAATGAAATTATGGAACTCATTAAGTTGCGTTTAGTAAATTCATTTGGACTAAGTGACTCTTAAATGAAATTATGGAACTCATTAAGTTGAGTTTAGTAACTTCATTTGGACTAAGTGATTCTTATAGAAAATAGTGGTGCCGGGACGACGGAACCGTGGGATCTTGACCGGTGTCGCTTTAATCACCTTTATATGCCCATAATAAAATTTAAAGAACTTTAACCATAGGGTCACCTGATTTGATATTATAATTTAATTATGGAACTCATTAAGTTGAGTTTAGTAAGTTCATTTGGACTAAGTGATTCCAATAGACTTAGTGGTGCCGGGACGATGGAACCGTGGGATCTTGACCGGTGTCGCTTTAATCAACTTTAATGTGCCCATAATAAAATTTAAAGAACTTTAACCATAGGGTCACCTGATTTGACATTATAACCAAATAACCTAGCATAATAAAAATTTAAAGAACTTTAACCATAGGGTCATCTGATTTGACATTATAACCAAATGTCATAATAAAATTTAAAGAACTTTAACTATAGGGTCACCTGATTTGACATTATAACCAAATGACCAAGATAGACGGAACCGTGGGATCTTGACCGGTGTCGCTTTAATCAACTTTAATATGCCCATAATACGACGGAACCGTGGGATCTTGACCGGTGTCGCTTTAATCAACTTTAATATGCCCATAATAACATTTAAAGAACTTTAACCATAGGGTCACCTGATTTGACATTATAACCAAATGACCTAAAAAAAACTTGAAGTTAAGCCCTAAACTCGTCTTAGGACTCTGAGGTAGTCGTTTGTCACGACTTAAATCCTCATATCTTCCAGGCAATTTGTGTTGATTGCTTCACACAAATGTAAGCCTTAAATAAATAAAAATTGGTAGGATGAAATACTTAAATATCTCTCCTCCAAAACTAAAACCAAACAATAGGATAGCTTGGGAAGTCACTGAAGTTCTCCTTGGGATCCGTGACATCCTCTAGTGTTTCCTCATTTGGACTACAAAACAAAATGTTCCAAATTTGAACCAATCCCCTTCACACTTCTTAGTCCAATATCTTTGAAATGTCCTTACCATTTGAACTCCTTGAAGGTAATTTTTCTTGATTTTTATTGAGAGTATTCTTAGGTAACTTCAGTTATCTATGATGTAATTAACTATAGAGGCTTGCCCTTATAGGAAGCTTTTCCCGAAGNTTAAATACACTAATTTGCCCCCCTTTAGGGTCTTCACCAACATAATCTTCAAATTAAAAGACAAATGACATTGACCCTATTCTAATAGGTGTGGTGTGCTGGGCGAGCACACCGCACGTATTGGCGTTGCCTTAGATATTTCATATCAAAGGTACGGATCTCAATATCAAATACTGCATTGCCTTAGATATTTCTCTATTGTAATGGTTCATATCAAACTTTTAGAGGTACGGATCTCAATATCTGATACTGCATTGCCTTAGATATTTCTCTATTGCAATGTTTCATACCGAACTTTTAGAGGTACGAATTTTAACTTGAATGTCCTAAATGGGGCAAATTAGTGTATTTAAGGACACTTAATCAAATTTGTAGTCCTAATTGGACTTGTGGTGTTTAAAAGAAGTTTAATTATGTTTATTTTTCTAATTATCTTTATCAAGTTTTAATATTGGCTTAAATTCACCACTAAGTCCTTTAGACCTAAGTGAGTGTGAACGTATTAATTTTAAAAAGATTTAAAACTTTAAGTGGTCATTATCAAGATCATTTTAAATATCATTTTAGGGGTGTGAAATCATTAATTTCAAAAGTCATGTCCCTAAACTCAAAAATTGATAAAATTTCCAAAATTTTGATAATTATGGGAATCATTCATTTATCTTATAATTTGGCAAAGTGAAGTG
>JXCR01143029.1:163044-198340 GCA_002079205.1 Phalaenopsis hybrid cultivar | reverse complement strand
GTCAATAGGAAAGTCCTATGGCTAGACCATAGGCTACTAACGAGGAAAAACTAGACCTCAACAAAAAATGAGGTCAACAGTGGTTCTTGTTCTTCTGTTATGATTTCCAATGTGGTTTCTTTTAGTCTTTTGCAGCTTTGTTTTTTTACTTTAATTTTTTTTGTTTTGGTCTGGGTCGTTTGAGTTGTTTTCTTCCTTTTGGTGAGAGGGACATAGTTTTTTTTTGTTGTTGCGTGTGTTTGTTTAGGTGGGTTTTAGTCCCTCTTACCCAGACTATAATTTATTTTGTGGTAAGAGCCGTATAATACTCTTTACTTAAAAAAAGATCATTTTTAAAAACAATATGCCCATGAATTTTTAGGTCTACCTGTTTTTTTCTTAATATAAATAAATTTTAAAATATCTACTCTCCTAACAGTATTATCAGATGTTCAATAATTAATGTGACCAAACCATCTAAGACGAGTCACTTTAAACTTGTCCACCACTTGCGCTACACTAACCTTATCACTGTTATATTCATTTTATATTTTTTCTAAGTTTCAAGCCACTCATCCACCTAAACATTCTCATCTCAGCAATACTTAACTTTATTTTAAGCTTCTTTTTTAAAGGCCAACATTCTGTGCCATATGGCATTGCAAGTATCACCACCATCTTATAAAATGTTCCTTTCAGTCTAAACAATACTTTGGTCACATAATAAGCCTAATGCATTCCTCCACTTTGACCAACCAACTATAATTCTACTAATAACATTCCAATCTATATCACCATTACTTTGAACAATAGACCCAAGATATTGAAAACAATCACACCTTTTAATGATTTGATCACTCATAGTTACAACTCTATCAGTAGAGCTACTTTTATTAAAATTATATTCAATGTATTTAGTTTTATGTCTACTCACACTAAGGCCATTAGACTTCAATGTAGATCTCCAAAATTCAAGTTTTCCCTGAACTCTTTTTTTAGTCTAATCCATAAGAAGGACATCATCAACAAAAATCACCAAGGTACATCCATCTATAAATGTCAAGTAAGATCATTCATAGCTAAAGCAAAAGGATAAGGGCTTAAAGCTGATCCTTGATGTAATTTAATTGAAAAAGAAAAATACTTAGTCAATCCTCCTTCTAATCTAACACAAGTAACAACTCTTGTGCACATATCTTTAAAGAATTTAAAAGAAGTCATATCAACATCTTTCTTCATTACAACTCTCCAAAGGGCTTCTCTTCAAACCTTATCATAAGTTTTTTTTTTCTAAATCAATAAAAAAATCATATGTAGATTCTTCTTATTCTCTCTGAACTTCTCCATCAAACCTCTCAATAAATGTATAGCTTCCATATTAGACCTGCTCAGCATAAATCAAAACTGTTTATGAGAAATCTTTGTATCAGGTCTTAACCGATGTTTAATTACCCTCTTCCGTAATTTTAAAGTATGACACATCAATTTAATTCCTTTATAGTTTTCACACTCTTGTGCATAACCTTTATTCCTAAAAATGGGGACCAAAATACTCTTCATCCACTCGGTCTTTTTTTTTTAGTTTTTAAACTAATATTAAAGTATTTAGTAAGCCAAGAAATTGTCAAATCTCTTAAATTTTTCTGTACTTCAATTGAGAAATCATCAGGTTTACTGATTTTTCACCCTTAATTTTCTTTAAAGCCCAATTAACTTCTTTTTTACTAATACAACAGTAGAATTAAAATATTTTATGATTATTAACGATATTAAAATCATTAAGGTCGATTGTATTTTTAGAAACTTCATTAAATAATTTATCAAAATAGCTCAACCAACTGTGTTTAATATCTTCCTTTAAAAAAATCTTTTTTTATTTTCATTTTTAATAAACTTTACTTGAATTAAATCTTTACTTTTTTTTCTTTCACATATATTTCACACTCTCTTTAGTATCTAATCTATTATAGTGATGATTAAAAGAAAAATTTTTAGCATCACAAATTATTTTCTTAGACTCCCTATGGGTCACCATATATTTTTCCCAATTCTCTAAGCTCTTACATTTAAAGCAATTTTTATAACAAAACTTCTTATATTTTAGCTTTTCTTGCAAATTATTATTCCACCACAATCTATTATTATTTATGAAAAATTTTACTTTTGATTCTCCGAGCACATTTTTTGCCACTTGTTCACTAATGATTGTTACTTTATTTTACATAGAATTTGATTCTTCATGAACATTCCATGTCTTGAAATCTTGAAGTTTACTCATAAAAATAAGTTTATTTGTGTCTTTTAGGTGCCCCATCAAATTCTATGATAATGCTTTCTTATATTTATTATCTTACTGTAAGAGTACGTCTTAGATGGTTTTGTTTTTATGAGTGGAGTTAAGGCTTTATTAAAAACTATTTAAAATAAAAGATATTAGAAGGTCACATATGGTCGTGTATGTTTAAATGCGTGGAATTTCAGCTTTATTTAAAAACATTTAAAATAAAAAATATTATTTTCAATTGATTAGGTTATTCTGATTTATTAATGTTTAAAAATCACCATTTATTTACATCAATAATTAATAAGTTTGGGCTTGACTTAATTAGTCCAAAAGAAACAAGCTGCTTGGTGAAATCAAGCTCAAGAGGAGCTTAAATAGAGTTTGATCACTAATATATTTTAATGAATTGGGCTTGGACAATTTAAGAGTATACAAGCTTGAGTTTTATAGGCTTATACTCTGATTGATCCAATATATTTGCAGCCCTACACATCACCTTCACAAGAGTAACAATTTTGTGGCCTCTATCAATAATGTACTAGAGGAGCACATATTCATGTCATATGCTATCCAATAGTCCATTGTAATAAAAGAGGACAACCTACATGAGCCCTTAGAGGAGCACCACCACTTATAGGATTGATTGCAACATGCTTCAGATAACTCTACTCCAAATTGTGGAGTCATATTAGCTAGATAGAGACGCTTGTGACAGTAAGAAATATTAATTACGTTAAAATATATTTATTTTTTTTCCTTTTTTTATAGATATTTAAAATGTATTAGACTTTTGTTTTCATTAAATTATATTTTCTTTTTATTCTTCACTTTTTAATTATCTATTGTGGCCCATTTAAAATAAAAATTACCAAATAATATAGAATTCAAACTATTTTTTTAAATTCATAGTAAAGTAATATATAAATTATTTCTTTAAACAATTAAAAAAATTTTAAATAATAAGATTATGCATGAAAATTTAAAATAAATTATCACTCCTATAAAATAAATTATTTATTTTACAATTCAATAAAAAAAATTATTGCTTGCATCCATTTTAAAGTTCCCCATAAAAGATATGTCATTTTTCAATTTCACTAACTCTAGAATGGGAGTAACATTTGATCATCAAATCACTCAAACATACATTCTCACATTGTCAACAAAACTTTTGGCTAATTAGAAAAATCATGCTAGTTGATTAGGAAATATTTTTATTGATAAACCAAATATTTTATGCAACAAATAATTATATACGCTAGATTTTGGTAATGTTTCATAAATTGAAATAATATATGATAGAATTTTGAAGACAATAAATGGAGATATCTTTTTGGATGTGAATTTCTTAATATGTGAGTTATTTGAGGGTGAAAATGAGACATTGCTAGAGTGATGGAATTGTAGAATAACTAGTTAGTAGCAACAATATTATAATTTTGTTTATTTTGTATTTTCTTAAACAGATGAATATGGCTTGGTTTAAAGCCTCTAAAATTGGATCAGAATTATGGAGCTTGGTAAAAAAAAAATGATATAATGAATATGAAATTATGGAGACATGTGCATAATAACCTTGAGTTATATTCTTATATTTGGAAGAAGAACCAAAACTAAGTCTAACTTATAAAATGAGGTCTTGTAAGTCAATAATCCATAAAGTAACTATTTTCTTAAAATCAATTATTTATAGTCTTCTTAATAAATTAAAAAAACAAACATAAAATTATATGTATATATATATATATATATGTAAAAATAATTTAAAATTTACTTTTTAAGAAATTATATAGAAGGCATATAAATAATTTTAAAAATTATTAATTTTATGATTTAATAAATAGTTATTGCAAGCAATACTTTTAAAATTACTCCCAAAATATATAAATATATCAAGCCTGATTTTCCGGGGAAAAATGATGAGTTATAGAGCTCTTAATATATTAAGAAATTAAACTTAAAATTATATGATTTTAATATATATATATATATATAAGGTTATTTTAAAAAGACTTTAAAACTTATAGGGTTCGTTTGGGGCAGCTTATAAGTGTGGACGGCGTCTTCAAAATGCCACCGTACCGTTTGGTTCGCGCGTTTCGCCAGCTTATCCGAAACTATGTTTGAATTTTTGTACTAAATGCAGGCCGAGGGTCGACACATGCGGCCGGCCTGCGGGTCGCGTTTCAGGATAAACAACTTATCCTGAAACGCACAAGCACCTCATCAAACACTTTGCCATCTTTAAAAAGTGATGGTATTAATTTAAATATTTTTAATTTAAATACCTATTTCTTAAAAAAAAAGAAAAAGAAATAATAGATCGATTTTAAAAATTTCGTCCAACTAGTCAAAAAGTTCGGCGGTCCGGCCACTTGAAATGGCGGGAATGGCGGGGCTTCAGCGGAAGCGGAGCTCGAGGAGCTTGGCGCAGTGATGTCTACCTCCGAGCCTGATTACTTTTACCTCCCACTGCGGGATGCCAAGAAGTCGATAAACATGAGGATAAATCTGATGGCGAAGGTCTCCAAGATCGGGACGGTTCGAAAATCCAGAGGCTANGAGCTTGGCGCAGTGATGTCTACCTCCGAGCCTGATTACTTTTACCTCCCACTGCGGGATGCCAAGAAGTCGCTAAACATGAGGATAAATCTGATGGCAAAGGTCTCCAAGATCGGGACGGTTCGAAAATCCAGAGGCTCCGGTGCGTTTCTCCACCAACCCCAGCTTTTTCTTTCCATCTATTCTGGGTTTTTGTCAGGGTTTTTGCTGTGGTCTAGGGTCGCAGTTTCAGATGACTAGGTCGAAGCGAGAACTTTTGGATTCATCGGAGTTCGCTGTTCATTGAAAGTTTTCTTCCTTATTAGGTTAATAGCATTTTCTAGCATCTTGTCTTTACCAAAGTAGATGTTCTTAAGTCATAGTATTATAGTTTTTAAATCCTTGCATTGATGATTATCCCCAGACTAGCTAATTGTGTAAGGGAAACTCGTACAAACATTTTTTTGCCTGTTTGATGAAAAATGGAAAAAAAAAATTATGTTTCGTTTTTTATTGTTTCATATTTTACCATTCTTAATCAACAAGGATAGTTAAAATTGAATATTTGTTAAGTGTTAAATTTTCCCCTAATCACCTTCTACTTTCTCTTCTCTCTTCCCATTCAACACTGATCCTCCATCGCAAGACTTTAGGAGCTTTTGTTGGTTAGCACACCCACCCTCATAAATATAGCACACATAAGCTATAAAATGCAACATTGATGAGATAAACTCCGGCCCAGAAGAGTTGTGGTTGGACTATGTAAAGGACTTCCTATGATTTTNGTGCGTTTCTCCACCAACCCCAGCTTTTTCTTTCCATCTATTCTGGGTTTTTGTCAGGGTTTTCGCTGTGGTCTAGGGTCGCAGTTTCAGATGACTAGGTCGAAGCGAGAACTTTTGGATTCATTGGAGTTCGCTGTTCATTGAAAGTTTTCTTCCTTTATTAGGTTAATAGCATTTTATAGCATCTTGTCTTTACCAAAGTAGATGTTCTTAAGTCATAGTATTGTAGTTTTTAAATCCTTGCATTGATGATTATCCCGAGACTAGCTAATTGTGCAAGGGAAACTTGTACAAACATTTTTTTGCCTGTTTGATGAAAAATGAAAAAAAAAAAAAAATTATGTTTCGCTTTTTATTGTTTAATATTTTACCATTCTTAATCAACAAGGATAGTTAAAATTGAATATTTGTTAAGTGTTAAAATTTCCCAAATCACCTTCTTCTTTCTCTTCATTCTTCCCATTCAACACTAATCCTCCATCGCAAGACTTTAGGAGCTTTTGTTGGTTAGCACACCCACCCTCATAAATATAGCACAGATAAGCTATAAAATGCAACATTGCTGAGATAAACTCCGGCCCAGAAGAGTTGTGGTTGGACTATGTAAAGGACTTCCTATGATTTATTGAATTTTTTCTTTATGGATTAGATAAACTTCATTTAACCATCAAATATTTATTTTTGACTACTAGAAATTACATGCTTTTGGGATGGAAGCTAGGGCATTGATCGATTAACAATCAAAATTACTCTGCAAAAAAATAACACTGATTTGAGAGATCATGAACAATATATTGAATAAAAGCACACAACAAAGAAATCTAGAGAAATATCACACAAAAATTTAACGTAGAAAAATCCGAGAACGAGAAAATTTCACGAAGCCACATCACACAAAAAATCTATTATAAAAGGAGAAAATCTATATTTCAACACTCAGATTTTTCTTTCTACACCACAACTTACAACAATTCTAGACGCTCCTCTTTCGATCACGCGAGAGAAATCACCAAACTTTGCACACGAATGTCCCATCAAGAAAAACAACACAAGAGATAAATGTTGCTCCGAATCATGGGATTTAAGTCCCGCAATGAAGAAACTGTCTCGGTACAACCATGCTGACATAATTATTTCACGCGCTACTCTCTACACCTGGAATGAGCGTAACACCAGGGTATCTACGACCGGTTGCAGCGTAGTTACATTGCGTGATAATGTCCTAGCTTGTGTAGCTATGCCGGTATTACATAGGTGCACCGCCTTTTCCCTGTTGCTTGGCTCTTCTGGGTTCTCCTTCAGACTCCACTTCTTAGCATCTTCGACTTGGAGACTGATAATACCCAACACCTGCTCTTTAAATCTGTACCTTCATCTGTATCATCTTCATAGTAACGTACAATAGTACAACTCGCCTCAGTTCTCACCATCTTAGATTTCACATGAAGCCAAACATAGTTCTAGTTTCTTGATAGTCAACACCTTACTCAACATATCTGCAGGATTCTGATTTTTATCTTTTTCAAGAATAACTGTCCGTTTTCTAGGAGAGAGATTATAAAGTGATTCCTCAACTTAATATATTTTATCATGACATGAAAAACATTATTCTTAGCAAGATAAATAACACTCATATTGTTATAATGAAGCTTTATAATGCCCTACATTTCGCCCAATTATGTCATAAAGCCCTGTAACCAAATCATCTTCTTGCTGGTCTCAATGATACCAAGTTGTTCGACTTTTGTAGGTGAGAATGCAATATTCTTTTGCAGCTTGGAAAGTCAACTCACCGTTTTGTTCTCCAAAGTGAAGATATACTCTATTGTACCTTTTCTATCATCCAAATCTCCTGCCATATATGGATATACAAATTCTTGAAAGTTCCCCGCACTTCTAAAAGAAAATGTTATATTGATTGTTTCCCTCAAATAACTGAGAATCCACTTCACCATCTCCCAATAATGTTTTTTGAGATTAACCATGTACCTAATGACCAGTCTCACTGCATATGCAATATCTATTTTCGTAAAAATCATAACATACATCAAACTTTTAACTACCGAAGCATACAGAGTTCTGCCCATCTGTGCTTGTTCTGCTTTAGACTTAGACAATAGTTCCTTAGATAGCTTGAAGTGACTACCCAAGTGGGTACAATCTGATTTTGTCTCTCATGTTGAGCCTCTATAGAATTTTCTCAAAATATTCTGCCTGAGACAACTTCATCATATTTGCACTTCTATCCCTGTTGATTATTTTCTAGATGATCTTTTTGGCTGGATCTAAATCATTAATTTTAAATTTCGTCGATAATTGCTTTTTTAAGTTCCTGATTTTCTCAATATCTGTTCCTGCAATCAACATATCATCTGCATACAAAATGAGTATGATATTACAATTACTAAAATTTTTGATGAAGTAATGGTAATCTGCCTGACATTCCATATACCTAGTGTATGACCTGAATCTGTCAAACCTTCTGTCCGACTATCTTGTGCTTCAAGCCATAAAAACTTTTCTTCAAGCCGTGGACCAGATCCTCTTTTCCTGGAGTCTCTAACTCCTCGATTGCACCATTTACAGTTTCTCTTCGACATTTCCATGTAAAATGGTCGTCTTTATATTCATCTTCTCCAGATGTAAATTATCCTTTTGTACAAAGCAAAACACAACTTTGATAATTGTCATCTTCATTACAAGAGAAAATAACCCAATGTAGTCTACTCCTTTCTTCTTTTGAAACCTCTTCACAACAAGCCTTATCTTGTAGTGTTTGCTACTATCTGACCCCTCTTTTAACCTGTAGACTCACTTGTTGTGTAGTGCTCTTTTGCTATTCGATAATACTGCCAAATCCTATATTTCATTTTGACCTCAAGTTCTGCATCTCATCATCCATGGTAATCTTCTACCCGTTTAATTCTTCAACTTGAGTGACCTTCTCATAGCACTCTAGTTCACTAGTATCTGTTAGCAACAAATAATTCAAAGAAGGATAATACCTTTTTCGCTAACCTTGAGAATCTGTTGGATCTCTTAGCTTCAGTAACAGTTGACTGAGAAACTTCCTATGCTTCATCCGATTGACCAATTCTTTCTTTACCCTCCTGATAACCAATATTTTCTATCTCAACATATTTATACTCTTCAAAAGTACCTGACGGGCAACCCTGAGTTATGCTCCTGTCCTTCTATATCTTCATTTCATTGAAAGAAACATCTCTACTCCTGACGAACATCTGAGTTTGATATTTCCAAAATTTATACTCATTTTCATTCAAGCCATACACAGTGAAAGTGCAATTGATAGAATTTGAATCAATTTTACATTTGGACTCTACATTAACGTGAACATATGCATAGCACTCAAATACTTTTAGATGAGAGAGAGTTATTTCTTTGTCACTCTAGGCTTCTTCAGGTTAGCCTTATTTCAAAAGTACCGATGGACCATGATAGATCAGATAAATAACAGTGTTCACTGTTTTTGCCCAAAACTACCTTGGTAAGCCTATATACAACCTCATACTCCCGTCACTCTCTATGATGGTTCTGTTCATGCGTTCAACTACTCTATTATGCTGTGGAATCTTTAGCACGGTGAACTCATGCATGATTCCCTCTATAGCACAAAAATTTCTAAATCTTTAATTATGATACTCGCTCCCATTATTTGATCCGAGACACTTTAGTTTCAAGTCTATCTTATTTTCCACATATCCTTACAGTTTCTAAATACTTCAAATACATCAGATTTTTTTCTTTAAGAAGTAAACTCATGCCTTCTTAGTGTGATTGTCAATGAAAGTGACAAAGTAGTGGGAATTTTCAATGAATTGAATTGGAGTAGGATCTTATACGCCAGTGTACACTAATTTCAGCTTCTTTGACTTCATCATAACCCACCATTGGAGAAATAAATTCTCTTTTCCTTACCATATACACAATCTTCATTGAAGTTTAAATTCACATATTTCAAATCCTGAAGCTTGTTCTTTGAAATTAGAAACTTATGCCTTTCATGCTCATCCGACCAAACTCGTGGTGTCAAAAACTTGCATAGATTATGGTTTTAGCCACATCAATGGATTCTACTATCTCATAGACTAGGTAAAGTGTGCCTTCAATGTTGTCTCGAGCTATCACCATTGCCCCCTGATCAACTTTCACGAATCACCTATGAAAGTTGTCATGTACCTTAACTTTACTAGCTGAATCATCAATATTAAATTTCTCTTCATATTTGAAACTTGTCTAACTTCACTAAACTTTTAGACTGTCCAATTTAACAACTTGATATCAAACTCATCATTTTCTACTATACTATTAACCTTGTTATTCTCTAAACAAACTTTCTCTATATCATTTAGAGTGTAATTTTAAACACCTCTTTAGTAGGGCGTGCATGAAAAGCAACATCTGAATTTACTGTCCAAGGTTCAATATTGACTAGGGATAAAACTAATGGGTCATCTTCGATTTCCCATGGAGAGACATTTGTAGAGATATTCCCGTCTTAACCTTCACCACTAGCTTTCTTTGGAGCTCTATAGTCCTTGAAATGACTTTTCTTCTTGCAGTTTCACATTCTCCTTTGATCCGTCCTTTGCCTAACTTAGACTTTCCTTTTATAGACTTGAATTTGTATCTGTCTGTATTCTTGTCTAAGATTCTTCCCCCAATTTTCATCATTCAATGCAGAACATGAAGATTCACTATTCACCGCCTTTCCGCGAACTTATTCATTCAACACGAAACTCACGATGTCATCCATGTTCACCTTCATATACTTGAAGAGTTACTGTCGTAACTAATCTATCCCGACTGATCGACAATGAAGATAGAATTAATGGTACCTGAACTCATCATCAAATTTAATTCCCACAATGCACAATTGACCAGTCACTTTATTGAAATTGTTCAAGTGTTCAGTCACTTAACTGCCTCCTGCAATCTTTCATATTGTTTATCAAGAAAATTTTACTTAAAACAAAAGATTTTTCATGATCTTTGTCAGGCTCGCAATGGAATCTACTGTAGTTTTTTATTTCACTATGTTGAACGCAACAAACGAGAACTGTGAAAGACGGATCATATCTAGGGTCGTTTGATCCAACACTTTCCATTCTTCCAGTGTTATCATTTCAGGCTTCCTTAGTAATTCTTTTTAGTGACAAATACAATTTCTTTTGATAAAATAAATCATTCAGTTGCATTTTTCAGAACGCAAAGTTTGATCCATTGAACTTCTCTTCTTTGTCCTTCCTTCGTGGGATATAACTTCTCTTCTTTGTCCTTCTTTCGTGGGATATTGCTCCCACTTAAATCAAAAGTATTTAGAAAAGAAAACCCCGTGCTGATACCATTTGTTGGAATGGAAACTAAGGATTTGATTGATTAACAATCAAAACCACACCGCAGAAAAACAAGACAATAGAAATCGCTGAAATCCTTGAGTATTTTTCACTTCTTATGAAAACCCGGTGAGAAAATACTGTACAAGAGAAAGACACCTTCCCTAATTGAGGGGTTTTTAAGTCCCGTAATGGAGAAACCATCTCTGCATAACCATGCCGACATCCCACATAATTATTCCGCAAGCTCGATTCTGCATGTGGAACGACTAAAATAGCAACGTAGCTATGCCTTGTTGTGGTGTAGCTATGCTTCCGAGTATGTTCTCGCTGGCATAGCTACTCTAGTATGGCATAGGTTCACCCCCTCTTCCCTGCTGTTTGGCACTCCTGGTTGCTCCTCCAAACCCCACTTCTCAACACATGCAAGCCAGCAAAACGTGATTTTATCCAATCTGGCTTTACATGCTTGGATTGCACCTAGTCTTGGTCNATTTGAGAGATCATGAACAATATATTGAATAAAAGCACACAACAAAGAAATCTAGAGAAATATCACACAAAATTTAACGTAGAAAAATCTGAGAACGAGAAAAATTCATGAAGCCACATCACACAAAAAATCTATTATAAAAGGAGAAAATATATATTTCAACACTCCGATTTTTCTTTCTACACTACTGCAACTTAAAACAATTCTAGTTGCTCCTCTTTCGATCACACAAGAGAAATCACCAAAATCTGCACACGAATGTCCCATCGAGAAAATACAGCACAAGATATAAACGTTGCTCCGAATCATGGGATTTAAGTCCCGCAATGAAGAAATTGTCTCGGTACAATCATGCTGGCAACTGACGTAATTATTTCACGCACTACTCTCTGCACCTGGAATGAGCGTAACACCAGGGTATCTACGACCGGTTGCGGTGTAGTTACATTGCCTGATAATGTCCTAGCTTGTGTAGCTATGTCGGTATTACATAGGTGCACCGCCTTTTCCCTGTTGCTTGGCTCTTCTGGGTTCTCCTTCAGACTCCACTTCTTAACATCTTCGACTTGGAGACTGATAATACCCCACACCTGTTCTTTAAATCTGTACCTTCATCTGTATCATCTTCATAGTAACGTACAATAGTACAACTCACCTCCGTTCTCACCATCTTAGATTTCACATGAAGCCAAACATAGTTCTAGTTTCTTGATAGTCAACACCTCACTCAACATATCTGCAGGATTCTGATTTGTATCTTTTTCAAGAATAACTGTCCGTTTTCTGGGAGAGAGATTATACAGTGATTCCTCAACTGAATATATTTTATAATGACATGAAAAACAATGTTCTTAGCAAGATAAATAACACTCATATTGTCATAATGAAAATTTAAAATGCCCTACATTTCGCCCAATTATGTCATAAAGCCCTGTAACTAAATCATCTTCTTGCTGGTCTCAATGATACCAAGTTGTTCGACTTTTGTAGATGAGAATGCAATAATCTTTTGCAGCTTGGAAAGTCAACTCACCGTTTTGTTCTCCAAAGTGAAGATATACTCTATTGTACCTTTTCTATCATCCAAATCTCTTGCCATATATGGATATACAAATTCTTGTAAAAATTTCCCCGCACTTCTAAAAGAAAATGTTATATTGATTGTTTCTCTCAAATACCTGAGAATCCACTTTAACATCTCCCAATAATGTTTTTTGAGATTAACCATGTACCTACTGACCGGTTTCACTGTATATGCAATATCTATTATCGTAAAAATCATAACATACATCAAACTTTTAACTACCGAAGCATACAGAATTCTGCCCATCTGTGCTTGTTCTGCTTTAGACTTAGACAATAGTTCCTTAGATAGCTTGAAGTGACTACCCAAGTGGGTACAATCTGATTTTGTATCTCATGTTGAACCCCTATAGAATTTTCTCAAAATACTCTGCCTGAGACAACTTCACCATATTTGCATTTCTATCCCTGTTGATTATTTTCCTGATGATCTTTTTGGCTGGATCTAAATCATTCATTTCAAATTTAGTTGATAATTGCTTTTTTAAGTTCCTGATTTTCTCAATATCTGTTCCTGCAATCAACATATCATCTGCATACAAAAGGATTATGATATTACAATTACTAAAATTTTTGATAAAGTAATGGTAATTTGCCTGACATTCCATATACCTAGTGTATGACCTGAATCTGTCAAACCTTCTGTACGACTATCTTGTGCTTCAAGCCATAAAAACTTTTCTTCAAGCCGTGGACCAGGTCCTCTTTTCTTGGAGTCTCATAACTCCTCGATTGCACCATTTACAGTTTCTCTTCCACATTTCCATGTAAAATGGTCGTCTTTATATTCATCTTCTCCAGATGTAAATTATCCTCTGGTACAAAGCAAAACACAACTCTGATAATTGTCATCTTCATTACAAGAGAAAATAACCCAATGTAGTCTACTCCTTTCTTCTTTTGAAACCTCTTCACAACAAGCCTTATCTTGTAGTGTTTGCTACTATCTGACCCCTCTTTTAACCTGTAGACTCACTTGTTGTGTAGTGCTCTTTTGCTATCCGATAATACTGCCAAATCCTATATTTCATTTGACCTTAAGTACTGCATCTCATCATCCATGGTAATCTTCTACTCCTTTAATTCTTCAACTTAAGTGGCCTTCTCATAGCACTCTAGTTCACCAGTATCTGTTAGCAACAAATATTTCAAAGAAGGATAATACCTTTTTGCTAACCTTGAGAATTTGTTGGACCTCTTAGCTTCAGTAACAGTTGACTGAGAAACTTCCTATGCTTCATCCGATTGACCAATCCTTTCTTTACCCTCCTGATCACCAATATTTTCTATCTCAACGTTTTTATACTCTTCAAAAGTACCTGACGGGCAACCCTGAGTTATGCTCCTGTCCTTCTACATCTCCATTTCATTGAAAGAAACATCTATACTTCTGACGAACATCTGATTTTGATATTTCCAAAATTTATACTCATTTTCATTCAAGCCATACACAGTGAAAGTGCAATTGATAGATTTTGAATCAATTTTACATTTGGACTCTACATTAACGTAAACATATGCATAGCACTCAAATACTTTTAGATGAGAGAGTTATTTCTTTGTCACTCTAGGCTTCTTCAGGTTAGCCTTATTTCAAAAGTATTGATGGACCATGATAGATCAGATAAATAATAGTGTTCACTGCTGTTGCCCAAAACTACCTTGGTAAGCCTATATACAACCTCATACTCCCGTTACTCTCTATGATGGTTCTGTTCATGTGTTCAACTACTCTATTATGCTGTGGAATCTTTAGCACGGTGAACTGATGCATGATTCCCTCTATAGCAAAAAAATTTCTAAATCCTTAATTATGATACTCGCTCCCATTATTTGATTAGAGACACTTTAGTTTTAAGTCTATCTTATTTTCCACATATCCTTACAGTTCCTAAATACTTCAAATACATCAGATTTTTTTCTTTAAGAAGTAAACTCATGCCTTCTTAGTGTGATTGTCAATGAAAGTGACAAAGTAGTGGGAATTTTCAATGAATTGAATTGGAGTAGGATCTTATACGCCAGTGTACACTAATTTCAGCTTCTTTGACTTCATCATAACCCACCATTGGAGAAATAAATTCTCTTTTGCCAATCTTCATTGAAGTCTAAATTCACATATTTCAAATCTTGAAGCTTGTTCTTTGAAATTAGAAACTTATGCCTTTCTTGCTCATCCGACCAAACTCGTTGTGTCAAAAATTTGCATAGATTATGGTTTTAGCCACATCAATGGATTCTACTATCTCATAGACTAGGTAAAGTGTGCCTTCAATGTTGTCTCAAGCTATCACCATTGCCCCTTGATCAACTTTCACGAATCATCTATGAAAGTAGTTACGTACCCTAACTTTACCAGCTGACTCATCAATATTAAATTTCTCTTCATATTTGAAACTTGTCTAACTTCACTAAACTTTTAGACTGTTACATTTAACAACTTGATATCAAACTCATCATTTTCTACTATACTATAAACCTTGTTATCCTCTAAACAAACTTTCTCTAGATCATTTAGAGTGTAATTTCAAACACCTCTTTAGTAGGGCGTGCATGAAAAGCAACACCTGAATTTACTGTCCAAGGTTCAATATTGACTAGGGATAAAACTAATGGGTCATCTTCGATTTCCCATGGAGAGACATTTGTAGAGATATTCCCGTCTTAACCTTCACCACTAGTTTTCTTTGGAGCTCTATAGTCCTTGAAATGACTTTTCTTCTTGCAGTTCCACATTCTCCTTTGATCCGTCCTTTGCCTAATTTAGACTTTCATTTATAGACTTGAATTTGTATCTGTCTGTATTCTTGTCTAGATTCTTTCCCCAATTTTCATCATTCAATGCAGAACATGAAGATTCACTATTCACCGCCTTTCCGCGAACTTATTCATTCAACACGAAACCCACGATGTCATCCATATTCACCTTCATATACTTGAAGAGTTACTGTCATAACTAATCCAACCCGACTGTTCGACAATGAAGATAGAATTATCGGTACCTAAACTCATCATCAAATTTAATTCCCACAATGCACAATTGGCCAGTCACATTATTGAAATTGTTCAAGTGTTCAGTCAACGAACTGCCTCCTGCCATCTTTCATATTGTTTATCAAGAAAATTTTACTTAAAACAAACGATTTTTCATGCATCTTTGTCAGGGTCGCAATGAGATCTACTATAGTTTCTTATTTCACTATGTTGAACGCAACAAACGAGAACTGTGAAAGACGGATCATATCTAGGGTCGTTTGATCCAACACTTTCCATTCTTCCAGAGTTATCATTTCAGGCTTCCTCAGTAATTCTTTTTAGCGACAAATACAATTTCTTTTGATAAAATAAATCATTCAGTTTCATTTTTCAGAATGCAAAGTTTGATCCATTGAACTTCTCTTCTTTGTCCTTCCTTCGTGGGATATAACTTCTCTTCTTTGTCCTTCCTTCGTGGGATATTGCTCCCACTTAAATGAAAAGTATTCAGAAAAGAAAACCCCGTGCTGATACCATTTGTTGGAATGGAAACTAAGGATTTGATTGATTAACAATCAAAACCACGCCGCAGAAAAACAATACAATAGAAATCGCTGAAATCCTCGAGTATTTTCCGCTTCTTACGAAAGCCCGGTGAGAAAATACTGAACATGAGAAAGACACCGCTCCTAATTGAGGGTTTTAAGTCCTGTAATGGAGAAACCATCTCTGCATAACCATGCCAACATCCGACATAATTATTCCGCAAGCTCGATTCTGCATGTGGAACGAGTAAAATAGCAATGTAGCTATGCCTTGTTGTGGTGTAGCTATGCTTCCGGGTATGTTCTCGCTGGCATAGCTACTCTAGTATGGCATAGGTTCACCCCCTCTTCCGTGCTGTTTGGCGCTCCTGGTTGCTCCTCCAAACCCCACTTCTCAACACATGCAAGCGGCAAAACGTGATTTTATCCAATCTAGCTTTACATGCTTGGATTGCCACCTAGTCTTGGTAGCTACCTTGGTTGCAACTTACATGGCCATGTTTGGATTACACTTAACCTATTTAACCATGCTTCGGTTGAAGGAAACCGAGTACCCAATTTGAGTGCAATCAATACAACTATGCTTTGGTTGTACTTAACAAATGCACATTGCTTTGTCGGGCATCCTAGAATCACCAAAAATTGCCTCTTTTCTTCCAAGCCAGATTATAGCCACCATTCAAAAAACTACCCAAGTCTCAGTTCTTTAGCTGGAATGGAGGGGGAATATGATTTCAGCTCTCGGCTTCTCTTTTGGATCCAAATCCAAGTGGCGTGNCCTAGAATCACCAAAAATTGCCTCTTTTCTTCCAAGCCAGATTATAGCCACCATTCAAAAAACTACCCAAGTTTCAGTTCTTTAGCTTGAATGGAGGGGGAATATGATTCCAGCTCTCCGCTTCTCTTTTGGATCCAAATCCAAGTGGCGTAGAAAGACTTAGGAAAAGCCTAGCTCTCTATTTTCTTCCAGGAATCTGAGCTTGAATAATAACTCATCTTATCTGTCACGCCCTTAGAAAAATCATTAAGGAATATAAATAAATTCTCTGTTCACAGACCTCTTCAATCTACAACTTTTGACCCAAGAAGCTCTGCAACTCTTGGTTTCTCTCCCAAAAGCCCTAAGATTTTCTCATATTTTTCTAATTTGTTGCTATTGTATTGCAAGTTATCAAGGTCAATTGGAAAAACAATACCAACAGAAAGAGAGATGACTCAGGAAATGAAATTGTCTTACACATGACTACATGGCAAGAGTTGACTTGAAATATTAAATGGACACATACTTGACCCATAAATAACAACAATCTCCACCTTGGATCAACATCTTAGACCAATTATGTTCTAATCTCCCAATAAGATCTTAACTAAGAGGCATTCAAATGCTAAAAAAAGTAAAAAATTGCTAGAGTTTGGTTCCATGCACTGCTTTAGTTTACATATGCTAGATTCTTGTTAGTATGAGCCTTCTAAATTTAATTTTGCATTGAACAAGAATACTTTGGATAAATTTTAAGTACTGAAACGATCCTCTAACTATTCTAACTATTCGTTATGATCCTCTAACTATTCTAACTATTTGTTATGATCCTCTAACTATTCGTTATAATTTTGCATTGAACAAGAATATTTTGAAATTTTGAACCCCCCAACATAGCAGTTATCAATAGCCTTCTCTGATACCAACGACTCTCTAAATTATGTCATCGTCTGTTCAAAACGGTTCCAAAATTTAGTCGCCACCTGAACATCAGAGTCGGAACCATCACATCCTTGCGTAATGTACTTGCAATCACTTTTGTAATAGTATCTCAATAAAATTTCTTGTGACACTTATTAAAACATAATATTTTTAGCAAACATTCATAAGTATTTCATAAATCACATGTATGAATCATAAGCAATGAATACTTACAGCTTATTATTTCATAGGCATAGTCATATGTAACAGAACATAGTAGCATCACATTTTTCATAAGAGAAAATAACCGACATTCATACATTTTAAGTTGATATTCATTTACAATATGTAAGAAGTCTAAATATGATAGTTTCGAATACATAATCATATAAAACCTAAAGAAGCTTATTTTTTTTAAATTAGCATAAGATTATTTCACTTGACTGGACGGAGCAGCCTTACGATAGGTTGCCACACACTCGTCTTGAGCTTGTCACCTCATGTAAACAACCTGAAAATGTATCTTGATTTAACCCAAAAGTCATATAACTCAATCGGGCTTCTCGACATAAATCCATTCTTCCAAAACCGCTTGATCTTCTCCCCGACTCTTCCTATCACCTCAAAACTTTCTTCACCTTTGGTGATTTTGTGCTAAAGCACTTACGGAAGCTCGCTAACCACGTTTTACACTTCTGACACAAATTCAACGGCTCTGATGGCTACCAGAAATCAAAATCATACAAAATCGAGGCAAATATTAAAACAAAAGTTTAAGGAAGGAAATGAAAGTCTAGAATAGCATGTAAGAGGTTTCGTACCTTTGGATTTCATTCTCGGACTCACAGTCATGTCCTGTGGCTCTCATAACCAGCGCTCGCCTCCCTATTCGTGATTTGACTCGAGCCGGTGATCGCTCGAGGAAGAAAATACGGGAGAGGGATTGGGACATGACACTTACGGAAAACCTCTCCACATCTAAGCCATACGATCTATTCTACATCAGAAAATTGCGAAGGAAGGTCAATTAGAAACAGTAAATGTGCGGGAGACAGGGATTAAAGATATTTAAGGGTTTAATTAACTTAGTTAAATTTATAACTTCAAAATTTTATCTCCCAATCCGTTCATAATTATATATAACACATCATATGTAATTGATCAATTTGACGTGAATAATTTTATAGAATTAATTTGGTTGAATTTTAGGAGATGTAAAATTTGAAGTACTTTTAAATTTTGTTGAATTTTATGTGGTTCTCAAAATAGAAACTTAAAAGATACAAATAAAATTAATTTTATGAGTAAAATTCAAGATTTCAAAACTTGAGATATTCATGAAGAAACAAATGTGATGTTTAAAGTAACAAACACTATTAAACAAGTAGCAAAAGATGTGCTTGGAGAATCAAAAGAAAAAAATTTTATAAGTAACAAACACTATTAAACAAGTAGCAAAAAATGTTCTTGGAGAATCAAAAGAAAAAATACTCACAAATAAAAATAGTTGGTTGGTGGAATAATAATGTGCAAGAAAAGATAAAATATAAGAAGTTATGTTATAAAAATTGGTTTAAATGTAAAAGCTTACNCACAGACCTCTTCAATCTACAACTTTTGACCCAAGAAGCTCTGCAACTCTTGGTTTCTCTCCCAAAAGCCCTGAGATTTTCTCATATTTTTCTAATTTGTTGCTATTGTATTGCAAGTTATCAAGGTCAGTTGGAAAAACAATACCAACAGAAAGAGGAATGACTCAGGAAATGAAATTGTCTTACACATGACAACATGGCAAGAGTTGACTTGAAATATTAAATGGACACATACTTGACCCATAAATAACAACAATCTCCACCTTAGATCAACATCTTAGACCAATTATGTTCTTAATCTCCTAATAAGATCTCAACTAAGAGGCATTCAAATGTTAAAAAAAGTAAAAAATTGCTAGAGTTTGGTTCCATGCACTGCTTTAGTTTACATATGCTAGATTCTTGTTAGTATGAGCCTTCTAAATTTAATTTTGCATTGAACAAGAATACTTTGGATAAATTTTAAGTACTGAAACGATTCTCTAACTATTTGTATGTTGTCAATTATTACTAGAGTCTTACATTGTCACACGCCAATGGACCCACCTTCAGGGGTTGGTTGAGGTGTGACAGAGGCGGACAATTCAACCAAACTAAGTTTTCAACAACACTCATCTTAACTTGCAGAATCAGGACCCAATGAGTGATTAACCAGTTTAACTAAATCACCGCAAACATACATAATACATTTCATTTCATAATTGATTCACATGCATACTTGAAAACGTGAAAAAACATAATATCAAAATATTTAAACTATATAGAATTGCTAAACCAAATGTAAATAAAATACGTACCCAAAAGCTGTTCATGCTCCTCAAAACTATAAATGCAAATATTGTATAAGTCATACCTGACTACTCGCCTCGGTGCTCCTTACCCCTTTCCATAAGACAACAACTTATAATGAACAACTATGAGCTCAACAAAATAATCAAGGCTATAATAAATTCTTATATATGGAAAAGAAATAACGTGCATGCTCATATAAAATTATACGTGTTTTAACAGAAGTCACGAAATGCTAAAATCGTATAAAACATGAAGAGAAGCAGGTAGTATAGAAATCAAGATTTTTGTGCAAAACATGTATATTCGTAAAATGAAATCATAAGTATAATCAAAATCATGTTCATAAGTTGTTTATCGTATGTAATCATAACAATGTCACTTCATAGATGATATTTCATACTAATGTCACTTGTAAATGTATAGGTCCAACTACTTTCATGCTTGTCATCATGTGTTGTCTCAACTATTTCAAAGGCCATATAAAGTATGGATAGAGGTTGAACCCCCCAACATAGCAGTTATCAATAGCCTCCCCTGATACCAACAGTTCTCTAAATTATGTCATCGTCTGTTCAAAACGGTTCCAAAATTTAGTCGCCACCTGAACATCAGAGTCGGAAATATCACATCCTTGCGTAATGTACTTGCAATCACTTTTGTAATAGTATCCCAATAAAATTTCTTGTGACATTTATTAAAACATAATATTTTTAGCAAACATTCATAAGTGTTTCATAAATCACATGTATGAATCATAAGCAATGAATACGTACAACTTATTATTTCATAGCCATAGTCATATGTAACATAACATAGTAGCATCGCATGTTTAGTAAGAGAAAATAACCGACATTCATACATTTTAAGTTGATATTCATTTACAATATGCAAGAAGTCTAAATATAATAGTTTCGAATACATAATCATATCAAAACCTAAAGAAGCTTATTTTTTTTGAATTAGCATAAGATTATTTTACTTGACTGGACGGAACAGCCTTACGATAGGTTGCGACACACTCGTCTTGAGCTTGTCGCCTCATGTAAACAACCTGAAAATCGTAGACATAATAGAAATTCATGAAATTCCAGTTCGTATCTTGATTTAACCCAAAAGTCATATAACTCAATCGGGCTTCTCGACATAAATCCGTTCTTCCAAAACCGCTTGATCTTCTCCCCGACTCTTCCTATCACCTCAAAACTTTCTTCCCCTTTGGTGATTTTGTGCTAAAGCACTTACGGAAGCTCGCTAACCACGTTTTACACTTCCGACACAAATTCAACGGCTCTGATGACTACCAGAAATGAAAATCATACAAAATTGAGGCAAATATTAAAACAAAAGTTTGAGGAAGGAAATGAAAGTCTAGAATAGCATGTAAGAGGTTTCGTACCTTTGGATTTCATTCTCGGACTCACAGTCATGTCCTGTGGCTCTCATAACCAGCGCTCGCCTCCCTCATCGTGATTTTACTCGAGCCGGTGATCGCTCGAGGAGGAAAATACGGGAGAGGGATTGGGACACGACACTTACGGAAAACCTCTCCCCATTTAAGCCATACGATCTATTCTACATCAGAAAATTGCGAAGGAAGGTCAGTTAGAAACAGTAAATGTGCGGGAGACAGGGATTAAGGATACTTAAGGTTTTAATTAAATTAGTTAAATTTATAAATTCAAAATTTTATCTCCCAATCCGTTCATGATCAATTTGACGTGAATAATATTATAGAATTAATTCGGTTGAATTTTAGAAGATGTAAAATTTGAAGTACTTTTAAATTTTGTTGAATTTTATGTGGTTCTCAAATTTTGGGCATCACAGCTCTCCGCTCCCTATTAAAAAAATTATCCTCAAATTTTTTGACTTTACTTGAAGAGCAGGGCATTTATGCCACATTTCTTTTTCATTTTCCCATGTTGCTTCCTTTTAAGGCACGTGGTTCCACTTTATCTCGACAAAGAAGAATTTATCTGTTTCATTGCTTCTTAACTTCATGTTCTTTAATATATGTTAGATTTTTTTGTACTTCTATATATTCATGTGAAATCCTCTATTCTAAGTTTGAAACCCATTTTCTCAGCATTGAAATGTGGAACGCATCGTGAATATCTGACATATCCGCAAGTAACACTAATTAGTAAGCAATGAGACCGATTCTTTCTATAATTTCAAAAGGACCGATGTACCTCAAACTTAATTTGCTTTCTTAACCAAATGTAGTTGTATGCTTCATTGGCCTAACTTCAAATTAGACTATCGATTCCGAGCAGCTTTCAATCAGCCTCTGATTAATTTGATTTTCTATATGACTTCATCAACTAAATCAGGACCTAACATTTGACGTTCACTCACTTCGATCTAACTCAAAGGAGTTCAACACTTTATGCTATACAGTGCTTCATAATGAACCATTTTGATACTAGACTGATAGCTATTTTTGTAGGCAAACTCGATCATTAGAATATGATATTCTCAACTGCCTCCAAAGTTAAGAACACAAAACCTTAACATATCTTCCAATATATGAATTATTCTTTTTGTTTGTCCGTCAGTTTGTGGATGAGATGCCGTGCTAAAATGCAACTGCGTACCCAAAGCTTATTGAATGAATTTTCACAACCTAGATGTAAATCTTCCATCTCTGTGAGAAATGATAATTTTTGGAATACTGTGCTATTTTCAAGTGAATCTGTCTGTTTGATTGGAAAAAAGTGAGTTGGCTTGGTTAACCTGTCAATAATGATTCATATATTATCGTGACCCTGTCTGGATAAAGAAAATCTCATAACAAAATTCATAGCAATTTCTTTCCATTTCTATTCAGGTATTAGCAATGATTGTAGTAATTCATTGGATCTCTGATGCTTGGCCTTTACAATCTGACTGCTTGATATTAGATACATATTCAATAACATATTTCTTCAAATTNGAAAAAGGATTCATGTGGCCGACCCCACGTAGTGGGATTAAGGCTTTGTTGTTGTTGTTGTGTTGTTGTTGTTATGTGGTTCTCAAATTTTGGGCATTATAGCTCTCCGCTCCCTATAAAAAATTTTATCCTCAAATTTTTTGACTTTACTTGAAGAGCAGGGCATTTATGCCACATTTCTTTTTTATTTTCCCATGTTGCTTCCTTTTAAGGCACGTGGTTCCACTTTATCTTGACAAAGAAGAATTTATCTGTTTCATTGCTTCTTAACTTCAGGTTCTTTAATATATGTTAGATTTTTTTGTACTTCAATATATTCATGTGAAATCCTCTATTCTAAGTTTGAAACCCATTTTCTCAGCATTGAAATGTGGAACACATCGTGAATATCTGACATATCCGCAAGTAACACTAATCAGTAAACAATGTGACCGATTCTTTCTATAATTTCAAAAGGACCGATGTACCTTGGACTTAATTTGCGTTCTTAACCAAATGTAGTTGTACGCTTCATTGGCCTGACTTCAAATTAGACTATTTTGTGCTTAGGGTCATAGTATTTCTACTGTCGATTCCGAGTAGCTTTCAATCAGCCTCTGATTAATTTGATTTTCTATGTGACTTCATCAACTAAATCAGGACCTAACATTTGATGTTCACTCACTTCGATTTAACTCAAAGGAGTTCAGCACTTTATGCTATACAGTGCTTTATAAGCAACCATTTTGATACTAGACTGATAGCTATATTTGTAGGCAAACTCGATCATTAGAATATAATATTCTCAACTGCCTCCAAAGTTAAGAACATAAAACCTTAACATATCTTCCAATACTTGAATTATTCTTTTTGTTTGTCCGTCGGTTTGTGGATGAGATGCTGTGCTAAAATGCAACTGCGTACCCAAACCTTATTGAATGAATTTTCACAACCTAGATGTAAATCTTCCATCTCTGTGAGAAATGATAATTTTTGGAATACCGTGCTATTTTCAAGTGAATCTGTCTGTTTGATTGGAAAAAAGTGAGTTGACTTGGTTAACCTGTCAATAATGATTCATATATTATCGTGACCCTGTCTGGATAAAGAAAATCTCATAACAAAATTCATAGCAATTTCTTCCCATTTCTATTCATGTATCAACAATGATTGTAGTAATTCATTGGATCTTTGATGCTTGGCCTTTACAATCTGACTGCTTGATATTAGGTACATATTCAATAACATATTTCTTCAAATCTGGCCACCAAAATATCAATTTCAAATCCTTGTACATTTTTGTGTTGCCTGGATGAATTGTGTAGCCTGAATGATGATCTTATTGTAAGATTTTTTTTGTCTCAAGTCAGAATGACCAGGTACCTATAGCTGCATCATATTTTTTATTACATCATCTTCACCAACTGAAATATCAGTCATCTTTCCTGATTGACATTTTATTAAGAGTTTTGAATACTCACTATTACCTTTCTGAGCTGACTTGATTCCATCCATCAAAGTTGGTTTCACTATCAGTTGATGTAATATCCACTATCTTCTGAGCTTCTAACCTCCAATTGTAAGGCATCAATTTCTTTAATAAACTCTGGCCTTCGAGTGATAATCCAGTTTGCACTACTTGTGGATTTACGGCTCAAAACATTGACAACTACATTTTCTTGGCTAGGAAAGTAATGTATAATCCATATCATAGTCTTTGATCAACTTTAATCATCTTCGCTATCTCAAATTCAGCTCTAATGGTGTGAAAATGTACTTCAAACTCTAATGATCAGTGCAGACTTCACATTTCAAGTCGCATAGGTAATGTTGCCAAATCTTGAGAGTAAATACTACAACAACAAACTCCAAGTCATGCGTTGGATAATTCTTCTTATTCGGGTTCAACTGCTTGAATGCATAGGCTATAACCTTTTTATTTAGGCAGCCGAAACCGAGAACATTCGAGAGGGAGGTCGGGGTTTAGGAGTTAGGGTTTTTTTAGTTTTATGCGTATATATTATATTATATTAATTATATAACTTATATTATATAAATTTATAATATTTATATAAGTAATATTTATTAATAATTTGTTATATATTATAATTTATAGGATTTAATTTCTTAAAATTTGATAAATTTTTTTATTTTAAAAAGTTTTAATTAATTACAATTTATAATATTTAATTTTATGAATATGTATTATATGTATGTGTATTTATTTATTTATTTCTTTTCGAGCCAATTCGAGCCGAAAATGAGTGAACGACTCGTTTATATTTTGAGCTTAAAAATTTGTTCATGTTCGGCTTGTTAAGCTTAACGAACGAGCCAAACACTAGCTGTTTACAAACAACGAGCCAAATTGACAGCCCAAATTCTGCCTCAACAGTTTCAATACAATCTTCAGATGCTTAGCATGATTGTCGTCATTTTTTTGAATATATAAGAATATTGTCAATAAAAATAATAACTGATTCACATAAGGCTTGAAAATTTAATTCAAGTTCATAAATACACCGGGAGCATTGAAAATATATAACTAACAATTCGTAATGATCATATCTAGTCCTAAAAGCTGTCTTAGTTATATCTGCATCATTGTCTCTGACCTGATGATTTCTTGACTTCAAATCGATTTGGATAATTACAGTAACACCTTCTAACTGATCAAATTGATCATCGATCCTGGGTAAATGATACTTGTTCATGATTGTTACTTTGTTAAACTCTTTATAATCAATACATAATCGTATCGATCCTTTTTTCTTTCTGACAAACAAAATTAGAGCACTCAAAGATAAATTGCTTGACCTGATAAAACCCATTTCTATTGGTTCTTGTAATTGACATTTCAATTCTTGCAATTCCTTCGAAGCCATCAATTATGGAGACTTGAAGATTGTAGATGTTTCTAGTTGTACGCCAATATCAAACTCAACTTTTCATTGTGGTGGTAGCTCTAACAATTCTTCAAGAATTACAACAGAAAATTAAACAAGAACTGGAATATTTTTCAATTTTTGCACATCTTTATTCAACACTTCTAATTTGGTTAAGAACACCAGTTCACCACTTCGCAAATATCTTCCAACTTGCACTGCACTAAGTATGGACGATTGTGCATTTCGATCACATGATATAGAATGTCTTTTCACCAGGCAATTTGAGTTTTACATGCCTTTTCCAACATTAAGATCTAGCAAAATATTTTATTAACTAACTCATTTTCAGTATGACATCAAAAGTCTGAATTGATATTACAATCATCTCTGCTTGTAGCTTGTTGTCATGTATATTCTATTTACATAAAAATCTGCTTCTCGAAGGTATGATAACACACAAAACAGAAGTAAAATGCCTAATATCAACATGTAAACTAACAACGAATTCATCATAAATAAGGGAATGCGATGCCCTTTACTCAAATAGAACAATGACACATATCTTGAATAAAAAATGTACCTGTAACCACTACTTCAGATTCTTTTACTTCTTGAGGTGTAATTGCAAAAACTCGAGCTTTTACTGGATGGTCAGTTATGCGCTCTGAAGTTTCACTCTTTACTTAGGTTGAAGGTTTTCCCAAAAATTAAGATTTGTTGGAATACTGCATTCCAAAAATTTTTTAGGCTATCGCTGTCCTTGAATTGTCAGCAGTCTGTTGTCCTTTTTCTTTTCATGTGGATAATTCATTTGAATATGCCTTGTCTGTTCACATTTATAATATTTTCCTTAACCATACAAACACTATCGAAAATGTTTTTTCCCACACTTTTCACAAATTGACTTTTCTACCTTAGTCTGCTTTTGCTTGCCTTTTGATTTAATTTCTTGCTTTGAAAGTATCCTCCTTTGCCAAAATCCTTTCTCTTGCTTGTTGTAGTTGCTACTGTTGATTGGAAAGTTTAGCTCATTTTCAATTCTTCTGGGTCTTTCAACTAACACAAAGAAATCACTTATGTCAAACGGTGCCAATGCCAAACTCAACCGATCTCTGAGGCCGTGCAGAAATTAATGACATTTTTTCTCCTAGGCACAGATATAGTGAGGTGTATATCTGGTAAGAGAAGTGAATTTTACCTCACATTGCCTAACTGTTTTGGACCCTTGAGTCAGATTGAAAAGCTTATCTTGTAACGCTAATATGGCTAAAGGCGAAATTAATCAGTCTTTGAAGGCTTTAACAAATTCATCCCACTGAAAATGTGGAAGAGGTGTTAGCTAAATCTTTTATCAATGCTGCGCCTGCTACCATCTTTCTGCCTCGCCTTCTAGCATGAAAGTATCTAACACCACTCTTCTGTTTTTTTGAAAAATCATACCATTTAAAATTTTTTCGATCTTCAGTTGCTAATCTTAAAAAATTGTAGGGTCATTAAAACCCTTGAATACAAGTGGCTTGAATGACTAAAATATCTTCGAGTGTTGATCCACTTCTGCCCCAGTTTCAGATCTGAGCCTTTTATTGTGGAGGATCTTCAAATGACAACCATTTTGTCAACCACTTGTGATATCAATTGCACATGCCCTGTAACTCAATAGGTCTGAGTTCTTCATTTGTTTTGTTATGACTATCATTGCTGCTTAAAAAAATTTTTGATCGCTTTGCACTTGGCCTATGTGACTGTCCCTTAGTACTTTCTGATTCTCCCNTATGGCTAAAGGCGAAATTAATCAGTCTTTGAAGGCTTTAACAAATTCATCCCACTGAAAATGTGGAAGAGGCGTTAGCTAAAATTTTTATCGATGCTGCGCCTGCTACCATCTTTCTGCCTCACCTTTTAGCATGAAAGTGGTTAACACCACTCTTTCGTTTTCTTGAAAAATCATACCATTCAGAATTTTTTCGATCTTCAGTTGCTAATCTTAAAAAATTGTAGGGTCATAGAAACCCTTGAATACAAGTGGCTTGAATGACTAAAATATCTTCAAGTGTTGATCCACTTCTGCCCCAGTTTCAGATCTGAATCTTTTATTGTGGAGGATCTTCAAATGACAACCATTTTGTCAACCACTTGTGAAATCAATTGCACATGCCCTGTAACTCAATAGGTCTGAGTTCTTCATTTGTTTTGTTATGACTATCATTGCTGCTTAAAAAATTTTTCGATCGCTTTGCACTTGGCCTACGTGACTGTCCCTCAGTACTTTCTGATTCTCCTTCGGTAATATTCATCTGTCGTCACGACTCGGTCTAGGGTTTGGAATTAACCTAGATGAGAACGGATTGTGAAAAACATAACTTTGCTATTCTATTTCTACTACTAACAATTCAATATTAAAAAATACATAAAAAAGCCACTAAAGAAAATAATAAAATTTAATAAGTCAAAATTTATACATTCNGATTGTGAAAAACATAACTTTGCTATTCTATTTCTACTACTAACAATTCAATATTAAAAAATACATAAAAAAACCACTAAAGAAAACAATAAAATTTAATAAGTCAAAATTTATACATTTCTGTTGTTGTTTTTGTCTTTTATACACAATTGCTCATCTTATATTCATCTCGTTTAAATGTTCAAAATCTAATATAATATTAAAACAACACAATGAGTTATTTAAAGATAATCCAAGAGTAATTACATTTCAAAATTACTACAATCCAAGGAAAAGAATTCAACATGCATACAAATCTATAAAAACTCTTATAATATGTTGATCTTTCATATTTTTATAAGCAATTTGATATATGCTAATGCATGTATCAATGACCTTTTCTAAATGAAAATACTCACCTTTTTGTAAGAATTTATTTTAATTTTACTTTTATTTTATACGTACACATTTATCTATGAGGTTCACCATCAACAAATGTAAAAAACTTATGGCCGATATTGCCTCATCGGCTCCCGTAGGCACAACGGTTAGCGATCTACACTTCACAATTATCTATGGTGGAAAGTCACTTACCTACCCATGGCCGATACTGTCCTGTCGGCACAGCGGTTAGCAATGTAAATATCACAACTGTCTGGGGGTAAGCTCTAGTCAGCTTGCCCCTGACCGATATTATGTCGTAAGCACAGCGGTAGTGATCTAACTATCACAATTATCTTAGGTGATAGAAAAACTCTACGAGCGTGGGTACACTGACCTCCTCTGCCATTTCCATTGTAGGGTAAAATCCCCCCTGAACATGCACGTACAAACATTCATATATGAACTATTTCTTTCTTCATAAATATATTATTTTGAAACATCTTTATGCATTCTGCTAACATGTATACTTACTGTTACTCAGCTGTACGCTATTATCATGCATCTTTTTTATCANATTCCTGTTGTTGTTTTTGTCTTTTATACACAATTGCTCATCTTATATTCATCTCGTTTAAATGTTCAAAATGTAATATAATATTAAAACAACATTATGAGTTATTTAAAGATAATCCAAAAGTAATTACATTTCGAAACTACTACAATCCAAGGAAAAGAATTCAACATGCATACAAATCTATAAAAACTCTTATAATATGTTGATCTTTCATATTCTTATAAGCAATTTGGTATATGCTAATGCATGTATCAATGACCTTTTCTAAATGAAAATACTCTCCTTTTTGTAAGAATTTATTTTAATTTTACTTTTACTTTATACGTACACATTTATCTATGAGGATCACCATCAACAAACCTAAAAAACTTATGGCCGATATTGCCTCATCGGCTCCCGTAGGCACAACGGTTAGCGATCCACACATCAAAATCATCTATAGTGGAAAGACGCTTACCTACCCATGGCCGATATTGTCCCGTCGGCACAGCGGTTAGTAATGTAAATATCACAACTGTCTGGGGGTAAACTCTAGTCTGCTCGCCTCTGACCGATATTATGTCGTAAGCACAGTGGTAGTGATCTAACTATCACAATTATCTTAGGTGATAGAAAAACTCTACGCGCGTGGGTACGCTAACCTCCTCTGCCTTTTCCATTACAGGATAAAATCCCCCCTGAACATGCACATACAAACATTCATATATAAACTATTTCTTTTTTCATAAATATATTATTTTGAAACATCTTTATGCATTATGCTAACATGTATACTTACTCTTACTCAGTTGTACGCTATTATCATGCATCTTTTATATCATTCATAATTCTATCTCATGTATGTTTACTCTGTTGTGCATTTATTCACTATGCATATCTTTTTATCATATCTATCTTACACATCATATCTATCATACATGATACATATCATTTATGCACATCTTTCATATCTACCAATATGAATAATCTAATGTAATATAAATCTCGTTGAACTGCAATATACATGTAATCAACATAAATTTTGCAATAAAGACGATTATTGAAATTTAGAAATGTAATTACTCATCTCGATTGCCACGCTAAAATCTTAATTATCGATAACTAGCTGGAGGCTGCTGTGATTTTTATATTGAGGTTAATAACATATAAAACATAATATTAAATTTTAATATTTAAGAATTTTTTATTACTGTAATTAATTATCTTAGCTAAGGATTAATTTACCTGAATTTTAACGGAGTTGACTTACTCTTTCTTCTGCACACTTGACTCATACTCGTCTCCTTAGGTAACCAACCTGAAACCCACAATCAACTTCGAATTTAAAGATATCTTGGCTCATATAGTAATTAAATCAAAAATATAATTGATTTGCTAAAATATTTCTTAAATAGTCTTCTCAACAGCTAATCCTTCTCTAAAGCTGCTAAATCTTCTTCTCTTCTTCTTAACTTTGCTTACTCCCTTTTAACCTTCTTGAATTCGTGACGAAATCCCTCACGAAAACTCACAAGTCATGTTCAACACTTCCGATACAAATTCGGCACCTACTGGAAATGAACATTGCACGGAAAATGAGACAAATCTCAAAATGAAAACAAGAGGAAAGAAATAAATGTTTCAAATAACATGAAATAGGGTTTCATACCATAAGATATCATCTCAGAGCACTAAAACATCGTGTGGGGTTATACACGGGTTGCTCGGCTTTTCTGTTTGTGACTCAAGAGGTCGCGACTGCACGCGGGTTGCTGCAGAGCTACAAGGTTGCGATCGCAGCCGTCGCTGGTCTTCTGCCAATCGAAATCAGGAGGGAGGGAGGGTCATGCGAACGAAATTGAGAGGAGGGGGTGGGGGGAGGGTATCAGGAGAGGGGAGGACTTCGTGCGGCGCAACTAAGAGGGGGAGAGGAAATTGCGAAGCTCNGCTGGTCTTCTGCCAGGCGAAATCAGGAGGGAGGGAGGGTCATGCGAACAAAATTGAGAGGAGGGGGTGGGGGGGGAGGGTATCAGGAGAGGGGAGGACTTCGTGCTGCGCAACTAAGAGGGGGAGAGGAAATTGCGAAGCTATGGAATGGGGATTTCCCCATTCGACGCCATCAAGTGAAATATAACTTGTGGGAGAGGTTGGGTAGGAACAGTGACGATGGGATTAGGGAGAGATTTAGGATAATTAAGGTTTTAATTAATTTAATTATACTTATAACTTCAGATGTTTATATCTTTCAAGCTATTTATAATTTATATATAATATGATATATCAGATTGTTTGATTTGAGACATAAAATTTTATAAAATTGATTCGGTTGGAATATGAGAAAATATGAAATTTGGTGTTTATTTCCAGCCGCCAAAATTTTTATCAAATTTCTAAAAAATTGGTTATTACAATCTCTCATAAAATTTCGTCATCAAAATTCATGAACTCCACATCAACTATGAATATATACATTATAAAGATGAAATAAAAAGTGATTACAGGATGCTATTTCTTGCGAAACGATAACTGAAACATAACAAACTCTATGCATCAACATCAGTGACTATATGTTAATCTATTTCTTGATGAGTTAGGGAATGAACACTTGGGCGAATATTATGCCTTGATTGCTCCTTACGAGCCACATTATCACCTTATATTATCTTATGCCGACCACTTCTAGAAATAGGTCCTTTTTGAAAATTCTTCTCTGCTGGATCCCTTCCTGAATGAATATCTAAAGCGGATTTCTGAATAACATTATGACAGTTTCTCCTCTGACGTCCAAGCTATTGGCATAACAAAACTCCTTCATACCAAATAAACATTCACCATGATTTTGCTTTCCATACTTAACATAGGGGGTTGTGTAGTGCTACTACCAACCTGTCTGACAACTCTACTAGTGTCGGACTTTATCTTCTTCCCATGAGACTCTCCTCTTGAATGAACTGTTGGTTTCACTTTTTCTAAACTCTTTCTCCTATGCATGTCTCTACGATTCTGAGTCTGTTGGAAATAATCTCCACCCACCTAGCTCTCTCCAATAGTATTGAATAGTCTTCAATCCTAAGTGACACTAGTGGCTGCCTGATTGAGTTTTTAAGTCCAAAAAGAAATTTGTTACATTTCTTCTCTACATGTGGAATGAGTTGTGGTGCATATCTCAATAACATAGTAAACCCCGCTTCATACTGCATAACTGATCGATCTCCTCGCACCTACCTAATGGCTTTAGCTTTCATCTGCCTCCTAGTTGATAGTGGTACAGACCAATCTCTAAAGGTTTTCACAAATTCGTCCTACTACACCAAGTGGTTGGTTCTATCTCTGAACTTCTCCTGCATCTGACCTTGCCACCATCTTTCAGCTTCCCCCTCAAAAGCAAGAGTGGCTCGGGTAACTCTCATCACTGGTGGACAAGACATGCCATCTATGATTTTCTTCACTCTCACTAGCCAATTTTCTACTTCCAGTGGCCCTCCTGCTCCAGAAAACAAAGGTGGTCTCATATCTTGAAAGAGCTTCAAATACTTATCCATTGGTGGTTCTCCATTGGTACTAGCTTGAGATTGAGAATTCTTAATCAACTGAGGGTCTGTTTGGGGCAGCTGCAGCTTATCCAGCTTATGCTGATAAGCAGCTTATCCTAATAATCTGCTGATGAGCAGTTGATCCGGATAAGCTGGCTGAGTGTTTGGTTTGTGCGTTTGGAAAACAGCTGATTCTTGATAAATGACAATTCTGCCCCTGCTCTGGATAAGCTGTTTGGTATGTGCGTTTTGTAAACAACTTATTTGCTGATTTTTTAGTTAAATAAACAATCTATCACACAGAATTTGTAATTTTCTCAATAAAACGACAATGTATACAAGTTGTACATTAATATATTGGTAGACACAATTGTAATTGTTTTAGCTGATCTAAAGCAGTAAATATCGCCAAATAATTACAATTGTGTCTACCAATATATTAATGTACAACTTGTGCATATATTTTCTTCTATAAAATTAACATAACAATCCTAATACGCTTCTACTTTTCTAAAAAAATAGCCTTAATAATTTGAAGCAAAAACAACTTAACAAAAAATTAAACTTGATTAGTACAAAACAATGGTGTAATCAAAATTACTAAAAAAAAATCATGTTGTATGCACATGCTTTACTTGCAAAATAAGTACATGTCACTCAATTCCTTAGTGTTCATATATTAAACACCTAAACTGAGACTAATAAATTAAAATGAACAGTGCGGAATCTAATAAAAAATATAAATAATGTTCTCAATATAGAAGTTGAAGGTAATAATATCCACNGTTCATATATTAAACACCTAAACTGAGACTAATAAATTAAAATGAACAGTGCGGAATCTAATAAAAAATATATATAATGTTCTCAGTATAGAAGTTGAAGGTAATAGTATCCATTTTATACAAAAACAACAAGCTGAATGACTCAACCATGGCAATGTAATGGACATCCAGGGCCAGGTGAGAGATGTCATCGGACTGGTTAGGCAGCAAAATTGTGGGGTTCCTCTCCTTTGAATTGCTGCCCCAGTAAGGTCAAGCGGTGGCCTTGAACCAGAATGATTCATGGAGCTCGTACTCACAGGTGTATTCTCCTTCTCTTCCCCCTTCACCTTGCTGTACCCCTCCAAACTCTTGCCTCTGTTAAATGATAAGAAAAAAAATATCGATTTTGAAGAGATTGCTTGAGAACAAGAGAGAAAATGATAAGAAAAAAAGACCTAATCTTTTTTTACATTTTATGCTTCATCGTTTTCCATGAACTGGGAAGAGATGGCGGGGACGTATTAGAGAAGGAGCGGAGGGTAGAGGGGAGGGCTTTACCTTGGTTGTTTTCCACGAACTTGGAAGAGATCGCGGGGAAGTAGTAGAGGAGCAGACGGAAGTGGCGAGGGAGGGAGGCGACGAAAGAAGGGCATGCAAGGAAAAAATCGCTCGACGCAGATCGAGGACGCGAGATCAGTCCCGCGGTAGCGTCTATTAAGTAATTTGAAACGCCGTTCTCTATTAAGCTATGAAAACGCATGAAACAATCGCGACGGTGACGTTTTCAAAACGCCGCTTGCAATTATAAGCTGCCCCAAACGGGCCCTGAGTCATAGTCTTCATTATATTAGAGAATGCACTAGCATTGACTGGACATTCTTGGGTACAACAAATTCTATATTTTCACCTCTAACATCTTCCTCCGGATTGTCCATAATTCTGAAAAAAAAACAATCATATTATTTAATTAGACTCAATAAAATTTTTTCTCTTATAACTTAATATAATTATCTTATTGGCTCTTTCATTAAGATTCATGCTATTTAATCTAAACTTTTTCTTTGATACCATTTTTTGTCATGACCTGACCCATGACTTGGAGTTAACTAAGGCGGGAACGGACTGTAGGACGGTGAAAAACATATCTTTTTTATTCTATTTCTATTATTAATAATTCAATAAAGAAATACATAAAAGAGTCGCTAAATAAAACAATAAAATTAATTTGTACCTTTTAGGTTGTTTTTATCTTGTATACACATTTGTTTCTCTTTTATTCATCTTGTTTAAATGTTTAAAACCTAAAATAATATTAAAGCAACATAATTAGTTATATAGAGATAACCCAAGAGTAATTACACTTCTAAACTACAGTAATCTAAGAAAAAAAGCTCAATATACATGCAGATCTATAAGAACTCTTCTGTTCGAGACTCAGTAGGTCACGGCTGCACGCGGGTTGCGACAGAGCTTCAGGATTGCAATTGGAGCCCTTGCTAGGCCTTTTCGCTAAGCAAAACTGAGAGGGAGGGAGGGAGGGTCATGCAAATGAAATCGAGAGAGGGTAGCGGAGTATCAGGAGGGGAGGACTTCGTGCGATGCAAGTGAGGGGGAGAGGAAATTGCCAAGCTCTAGAATGGGGATTTCTACCATTCGACGCCATCGAGTGAAATACAACGCATGGGAGAAATTGGTTAGGAACATTG
>JXCR01143029.1:143107-160694 GCA_002079205.1 Phalaenopsis hybrid cultivar | reverse complement strand
TGCCTAAGAGAAGAGTAGTCAATGGTTGACCTTCGAAAGTTAAGAGGAGAGTAGTCAATGGAAGGTCAAAGTAGTCGGAAATGGGGAAGATGGAGGAACTCAGAGCCAATCTATACCAAAGTCACAGAACACACTAGTTTCAAGTTCTGTTGAGGTTTACGATTGAATCCATGGAGTTCTACATCGTTTTTTCCTTTATCTTTACCATATTGAAGTATTGTTCTAGCTTTAGCCAGATTGGATTTATTCAGCTTTATTTATTTTAAACATGAATTCAAGACCTTCTTAGTTACATGACTTCTAGGAGGCTAGAACAGTTTATTTCTTTTCCTAACCTTACAACTTTTGTTTGAGGGACCTATAAAGGTTCGCTTCTATGTACTTTTTGACTTATTTTTTCTGGTAAAACGAGCCTTAATGATCATTTTTGCAATCAATTAAGTTGATTATCTTACAGATTACGTTCTTGTGCTAAAGCTTGTTGACCGATATGAATCACCTCCTGGCCTTTCTGTGAACCTTTTTGCTGATAAACTGGACAAACTGCCACAAGCTAGGTCTACTGGAGATATAATCTCCCTCCACCATGTAGAGGTAATACATAAGTGAGATTAAAAACTCATGACCTGTGCCTAATGAGTAATTGCTTTATTTTATTACTCCACTGTGCTGAAAGGTATTTGCAGAGGAAGCTAAATATTTGATTTTAAAAACAAAATGATAGGATAAAGGAGAGGTAGCCCCCAACTGCAACGCAATGGCTTTTTTCTTTTCTCAATGCATTTCATACTGCTTTACTCTTACTAGATTTGATATGTCATGATTTTGATTTGTAAGAGGAACATGCTATGGAAAACGCCATGCTCCATGTGCACCTTTGTAGCTTCATGTCCATGTCAAGACCTTGTAGAGTTACTACATCCTTATGAGAATGTGGGCCACTTCATTTCATTTCAAAATGCACACACAACAACACAACATTTCAATAGCACAAAACAACAACAACGAACCATTACCAAATGATCCCTGAAAATGGCATAGTTTCCTTTGGCATGAAGTTTAACTCCAAGAATCCCATTTGTTTTTCATTTCAGGTAGAGTTTTCCTGCATCACAATCATTTTATTGATGAATTTCTAAAGGATTTTTGTTCTAGGTAACAAGTTGTTTACCCTTCTTGGCTGAAACAGTTGAATTATAGTTCTTAAACTCGTGAAGGTTGCTGCTTTTTTTATTCAGTGTTCTTTATCCTGTACAGTTCAGTGTAGGGCTGTCAATTTGGCTCGTTGTTCGTGAACAGCTCGTGTTCGGCTCGTTAAGCAGCTCGTGTTCGACTCGTTCGTTAAGCCTAACGAGCCGAACATGAACAAATTTTTAAGCTCGAAATGTAAACGAGCCGAACACGAACAACAGTTTGTTCGCTCGTGTTCGGCTCGAAATGGCTCGAAAAAAAATTATACAATTCTTTTTATAACAATATATNATTTCGAACACGAGCTATTTCGAACGAGCCGAACACGAGCCAAGCCTGAGCTCGCTCAAGCTCGGCTCGTTTACAGCCCTAGTTCAGTGTGCATAAGCTCATACTTCTTTTACAGAACTCTTGTGTTATGCTAACATAGCGCAGCTCTCTCTTTGCTATTGGGACAATGATGTCTGAATTTTACTAGAATATCCCCATAGCTGTTTTAGAGTGGGCAACCTTACTGATCTTTTCTTTGTCATGGTTATGGACTAAGGCAATTTTCAGGACATATGCTAGACTGCTTTTTCCATGCAAGCCTGAATGTTTCAANATTTTATGAATATGTATTATATGTGTGTGTATTTATTTATTTATTTCTTTTCGAGCCAATTCGAGCCGAAAACGAGTGAAAGACTCGTTTATAGTTCGAGCTTAAAAATTTGTTCATGTTCGGCTTGTTAAAGCTTAACGAACGAGCCGAACACGAGCTGTTCGTGAGCAACGAGCCAAATTGACAGCCCAAATTCTGCCTCAACAGTTTCAATACAATCTTCAGATGCTTAGCTTGATTGTCGTCATTTTTTTGAGTATATACGAATATTGTCAATAAAAATAATAACAAACTGATTCACATAAGGCTTGAAAATTTAATTCAAGTTCATAAATACACCAGGAGCATTGAAAAGATATAATTAACAATTCGTAATGATCATATCTAGTCCTAAAAGATGTCTTAGTTATATCTGCATCCTTGTCTCTGACTTGATGATATCTTGACTTCAAATCGATTTGGAGAATTATTGTAACACCTTCTAACTGATCAAATTGATCATCGATCCTGGGTAAATGATACTTGTTCATGATTGTTACTTTGTTCAACTCTTTATAATCAATACACAACAGTATCGATCCTTTTTTTTTCTGACATACAAAATTAGAGCACACGAAGATAAATTGTTTGACCTGATAAAACCCATTTCTATCGGTTCTTGTAATTGACATTTCAATTCTTGCAATTCCTTCGAAGCCATCAATTATGGAGACTTGAAGATTGTAGATGTTTCTAGTTGTACGCCAATATCAAACCCAACTTCTCATTGTGGTGGTAGCTCTAACAATTCTTCAGGAATTACAACAGAAAATTCAGCAAGAACTGGAATACTTTTCAATTTTTGCACATCGTTATTCAACACTTCTAATTTGGCTAAGAACACCAGTTCACCACTTCGCAAATATCTTTCAACTTTCACTGCACTAAGCATGGGCGATTGTGCATTTCAATCACATGATATAGAATGTCTTTTCACCAGACAATTTGAGTTTTACATGCCTTTTCCAACATTCAAATGTAGCAAAATATTTTACTAATTAACTCATTTTCAGTATGACATCAAAAGTCTGAATTGATATTACAATCATCTCTGCTTGTAGCTTTTTGTCATGTATATTAACATGTATGATACATTGTCTATTTACATAAAATCTGCTTCTCGAAGGCATAATAACACACAAAACAAAAGTAAAATGCATAATATCAACATGTAAACTAACAACGAATTCATCATAAATAAAGGAATGCGATGCCCTTTACTCAAATAGAACAATGACGCATATCTTGAATAAAAATGTACCTGTAATCACTACTTCAGATTCTTTTACTTCTTGATGTGTAATTGCAAAAACTCGAGCTTTTATTGGATTGTCAGTTATGTGCTCTGAAGTTTCACTCTTTACTTGAGTTGAAGGTTTTTCCAAAAATTGAGATTTGTTGGAATACTGTCTTCCAAAAATTTTTTGGGCTATCATTGTCCTTGAGTTGTCAGTAGTTTGTTGTCTTTTTTCTTTTCATGTGGATAATTCATTTGAATATGCCTTGTCTGTTCACATTTATAATATTTTCCTTAACCATACAAACACTATCAAAAATGTTTTTTCCCACACTTTTCACAAATTGAATTTTCTACCTCAGTCTGCTTTTGCTTCCCTTTTGATTTAATTTTCTTGCTTTGAAAGTAACCTCCTTTGCCAAAAATCCTTTCTCTTGCTTGTTGTAGTTGCTACTGTTGATTGGAAAATTTAGCTCATTTTCAATTCTTCTGATCTTTCAACTAACACAAAGAAATCACTTATGTCAAACGGTGCCAATGCCAAACTCAACCGATCTCTAAGGCCGTGTAGAAATCTATGACATTTTTTCTCCTAGGCACGAATATAGTGAGGTGTATATCTGGTAAGAGAAGTGAATTTTACCTCACATTGCCTAACTGTTTTGGACCCTTGAGTCAGATTGAAAAGCTTATCTTGTAGCGCTAATCTGGCTAAAGGCAAAATTAATCAATCTTTGAAGGCTTTAACAAATTCATCCCACTGAAAATGTGTAATGGGTGTTAGCTAAAATTTTTATTGATGTTGCGCCTGCTACCATTTTTCTGCCTCGTCTTCTAGCATGAAAGTGGGTAACACCACTCTTCTGTTTTCTTGAAAAATCATACAATTCAGAATTTTTTCGATCTTCAGTTGCTAATCTTAAAAAATTGTAGGGTCATTGAAACCCTTGAATACAGGTGGCTTGAAAGACTAAAATATCTTCGAGTGTTGATCCACTTCAGCCCTAATTTCATATTCGAGTCTTTTTCTGTGGAAAATCTTCAAATGACAGCCATTTTGTCAACCACTTGTGATATCAATTGCACATGCCTTGTAACTCAATAGGTCTGAGTTCTTCATGATATCAATTGCACATGCCTTGTAACTCAATAGGTCTGAGTTCTTCATTTGTTTAGTTATGACTATCATTGCTGCTTAAATAATTTTTCGATCGCTTTGCACTTGGCCTATGTGACTGTCCCTCATTACTTTCTGATTCTCCTTCGGTAATATTCATCTGTTGTCACGACTCGGTCTAGGGTTTGGAGTTAACCTAGATGAGAACGGACAATGAAAAACATAACTTTGCTATTCTATTTCTACTAATAACAATTCAATATTAAAAAATACATAAAAAAAGCCACTAAAGAAAACAATAAAATTTAATAAGTCAAAATTTATACTTTCTGTTGTTGTTTTTGTCTTCTATACACATTTGCTCATCTTATATTCATCTCGTTTAAATGTTCAAAATATAATATAATATTAAAACAACATAATGAGTTATTTAAAGATAATCCAAGAGTAATTACATTTCGAAACTACAATCCAAGGAAAAGAATTCAACATGCATACAAATCTATAAAAACTCTTATAATATGTTGATCTTTCATATTCTTATAAACAATTTGATATATGCTAATGCATGTATTAATGACATTTTCTAAATGAAAATACTCACTTTTTTTGTAAGAATTTATTTTAATTTTACTTTTACTTTATACGTATACATTTATCTATGAGGATCACCATCAACAAATCTAAAAAAACTTATGGCTGATATTGCCTCATCGGCTCTCATAGGCATAACGGTTAGCGATCTACACATCGCAATTATCTATGATGGAAAGACGCTTGCCTACCCATGGCCGATACTGTCTTGTCGGCACAGCAATTAGCAATGTAAACATCACATCTGTCTGTGGGTAAGCTCTAGTCTGCTCCCCCCTGACCGATATTATCTCGTCAGCACAACGATAGTGATCTATCACAATTATCTTAGGTGATAGAAAAACTCTACGCGCGTGGGTACATTGACATCCCTTGCCTTTTCCATTACATGGTAAAATCTCCCCTGAACAGGCACATACAAATATTTATATATAAACTATTTCTTTCTTCATAAATATATTATTTTGAAACATCTTTATGCATTCTTCTAACATGTATACTTACTCTTAATCAGCTGTACACTATCATCATGCATCTTTTATATCTTTCATAATTCTATCTCATGTATGTTTACTCTGTTGTGCATCTATTCACTATGCATATCTTTTCTATCATGTCTATCTTACACATCATATCTATCATACATGTACATATCATTTATGCACATCTTTCATATCTACTAATATGAATAATCTAATGTAATATAAATCTTGCTGAACTTCAATATACATGTAATCAACATAAATTTTGCAATAAAGACGATTATTGAAATTTAGAAATGTAATTACTCATCTCGATTGCCACGCTAAAATCTTAATTATCGATAACTAGCTGGAGGCTGCGGTGATTTTTATATTGAGGTTAATAACATATAAAACATAATCTTAAATTTTAATATTTAAGCATTTTTATTAATATAATTAATTTTCTTAGCTAAGGATTAATTTACCTGAATTTTAACGGAGTTGACCTACTCTATCTTCTGCACGCTTGACTCATACTCGTCTCATTAGGTAACCAACCTGAAACCCACAATTAACTTTGAATTTAAAGAGATCTTGGCTCATATAGTAATTAAACAAAAAATATAATTGATTTGCTAAAATATTTCTTAAACAGTCTTTTCAACAACCAATCCTTCTCTAAAGCTGCTAAATCTTCTTCTCTTCTTCTTAACTTTGCTTACTCGCTTTTAACCTTCTTGAATTCGTGATGAAATCCCTCACGAAAACTCGCAAGTCCTGTTCAACACTTTCGATGCAAATTCGACACCTATTGGAAATGAACATTGCACGGAAAATGAGGCAAATCTCAAAATGAAAACAAGAGGAAAGAAATAAATGTTTCAAATAACATTAAATGGGGTTTCATACCATAAGATATCATCTCGGAGCACTAAAACGTTGTCTGGGGTTATGCACGGGCTGCTCGGCTCTTCTGTTTGTGACTCAAGAGGCCGCGACTGCACGCGGGTTGCTGCAGAGCTTCAGGGTTGCGATTGCAGCTGTCGCTGGTTTTCTGCCAAGCGAAATCGGGAGGGAGGGAGGGTCATGCGAACGAAATTGAGAGGAGGGGGTGGGGGGGGAGGGTATCGGGAGGGGAGGATTTCGTGCGACGCAACTAAGAGGGGGAGAGGAAATTGCGAAGCTCTGGAATGGGGATTTCCCATTCAACGCCATCAAGTGAAATATAACTTGTGAGAGAGGTTGGGTAGGAACAGTGATGATGGGATTAGGGAGAGATTTAGGATAATTAAGGTTTTAATTAATTTAATTATAGATATAACTTCAGATGTTTATATCTTTCAATCTATTTATAATTTATATATAGTATTATATATTGGATTGTCTGATTTGTGACGTAGAATTTTATAAAATTGATTCAGTTGGAATCTGAAAAAATATGAAAATTGTGGTTTATTTCCAGTCGCCAAAATTTTTATCAAATTTCTCAAAAATTGATTATTACAATCTCTTATAAAATTTCATCATCAAAATTCATGAACTTCACATCAACTATGAATATATACATTATAAAGATGAAATAAAAAGTGATTACAAGAAGCTGTTTCTTGCGAAGCGATAACTGAAACATAACAAACTCTATGCATCAACATCAGTGACTATATGTTAATCTATTTCTTGATGAGTTTGGGAATGAACACTTGTCAGCTTATATTATCTTATGCCGACCACTTCTAGAAATAGATCTTTTTGAAAATTCTTCTCAGCTGGATCCCTTCTTGAATGAACATCTGAAGCGAATCTCTGAATAACATTATGACAGTTTCTCCTCTGACGTCCAAGCTATTGGCATAACATCATTCCTTCATACCAAATAAACATTCACCACGATTTTGCTTTCCACACTTAACATAGGGTTGTGTAGTGCTACTGCCAACCTGTCTGACAACTCTACTAGTGCAGGCCTTTATCTTCTTCCCATGAAACCCTCCTCCTGAATGAACTGTTGGTTTCACTTTTTCTAAACTCTTTCTCTTATGCATGTCTCTACGCTTCTGAGTCTGTTGGAAATAATCTCTACCCACCTAGCTCTCTCCAATAGTACTGAATAGTCTTCAATCCTAAGTGACACTAGTGGTTGCCTGATTGAGTTTTTAAGTCCAGAAAGAAATTTGTTACATTTCTTCTCTACATGTGGAATGAGTTGTGGTGCATATCTCAATAACATAGTAAACCCCGCTTCATACTGCATAACTGATCGATCTCCTCACACCAACGTATTGTAATCTTTCATCTGCCTTCTAGTTGATAGTGGTACAAACCAATCTCTAAAAATTTTCACAAATTCGTCCTACTATACCAAGTGGTTGGTTCTATCTCTGAACTTTTTCTGCATCTGACATTGCCACCATCTTTCAGCTTCCCCCTTAAAAGCAAGAGTGGCTCGGGTAACTCTCATCACTGGTGGACAAGACATGCCATCTATGATTTTCTCCACTCTCACTAGCCAATTTTCTGCTTCCACTGGCCCTCCTGCTCCAAAAAACAAAGGTGGTCTCATATCTTGAAAGAACTTCAAATACTTATCCATTGGTGGTTCTCCATTGGTACTAGCTTGAGATTGAGTATTCTTAATCAACTGAGTTATAATCTTCATTATATTAGAGAATGCACTAGCATTGACTGGACATTCTTGGGTACAACAAATTCTATATTTTCACCTCTAACATCTTCCTCCGTTTTGTCCATAATTTTGAAAAAACAACAACCATATAATTTAATTAGACTCAATAAAATTTTTTCTCTTATTTATAACTTAATCTAATTATCTTATTGGCTCTTTCATTAAGATTCATGCTATTTAATCTAAACTTCTTTGATACCATTTTTTGTCACGACCCGACCCATGACTTGGAGTTAACTAAGGCGAGAACGGACTGTAAGACATTGAAAAACATATCTTTTTTATTCTATTTCTATTACAAATATTTCAATAAAGAAATACATAAAAGAGTCGCTAAATAAAACAATAAAATTAATTTGTACCTTTTAGGTTGTTTTTATCTTGTATACACATTTGTTTCTCTTCTATGCATTTTGTTCAAATGTTTAAAACCTAAAATAATATTAAAGGAATATAATGAGTTATATAAAGATAACCCAAGAGTAATTACACTTCTAAACTACAGTAATTTAAGGAAAAAAAATTCAATATACATGCAGATTTATAAGAACTCTTATAATATGCTGATTTTTCATATTTTTATAAGTAATCTGATATATGCTAATATATGTATTAATGATTTTTTTAAAATGAAAATACCTCACTCTTCTGTAAGCGTTTACTTTAACTTTATTTTTATATTATACTTTATATACACATTAGTTTTTTTGAGGATCACCGTCAACAAATCTAACAAACTCTTGACTAATATTGTCCCGTCGGCTCCTGTCGGCACAGTGGATAACGATTTAGACATCACAATTATCTAAGGTTGAAAGACCCTTGACGATATTATCTCGTCGGCACAATGGTTAGCGATGTAAACATCACAATTGTTTGGGGAGGTAAGGTCTGGTCTACTTGCCTTTGACCGATATTATGCCATCGACACAGTGTGTAGTGATTTAACCATCACAATTGTTTGGGGTGGTAGAAAAACTCAGAGCGCGAGAGTTTATTGGCGTCCCTTGCCTTTACCATTAGAGGGTAAAATCCTTTTTTAAACATGCACATAGAGCATTCATATATAAACTATTTCATTCTTTCTACATACATTATTCTGAAATATCTTTATGCATTCTAATAACATGCATACTTACTCTTACTCTGCTGTACACTATAATCATGCATGTCTTAATCATTCATATTTCTACCTTATGCATATTTATTTTTGTTGTGCATCTATTCATCATGCATATTTTTTCTATCATGCATATCTTACATATCTTTTATAACGCTGTTTGGGGTTTTGCACGGGCCGTTCGACTCTTCTGTTCGAGACTTAGTAGGTCCGACTGCATGCGGGTTGCGACAGAGCTTCAGGATTGCAATTGGAGTCCTTGCTAGGCCTTTTGGCCGAGCAAAACTGAGAGGGTGGGAGGGTCATGCAAATGAAATCGAGAGGGGGGAGCGGAGTATCGGGAGGGGAGGACTTCGTGCGATGCAAGTGAGGGGGAGAGGAAATTGCCAAGCTCTAGAATGGGGATTTCTACCATTCGACGCCATCGAGTGAAATACAACGCATGGGAGAAATTGGTTAGGAACATTGACGATGAGATTAGGGAGAGATTTAGGATAATTAAGGTTTTTATTAATTTAATTATACTTATAACTTCAAAATTTTATATTTTCATTCTATTCATAATTTATATATAGTATTATATATCAAATTGCTCGATTTCACACAGAATTTTATAAAATTGATTCGATTGAAATATGAACAAATCTGAAATTTGATATATATTTTCAACCGCCAGAATTTTTATCAAATTTCCCAAAAATTGATTATTATATCTGTATTGACAACAATTTTTTATTCACATGCAATTTTATCATATTGTCATTTTGTCGTGCACACATGATATCTTAAGTCGTATAGGTTATCTACCCTACCCTAGTTTTATCAACTTATTGCTCTATATAAATCAATTCATATTTGATTTCATTCTTACATTTCTAAATGAAACACACTTCCATTATTCTTTTCATTCATGCTCTGATACCACTTTCTATCACACCCAATTGACCTTCCCTTTAAGGGTTGGCTGAGTTGTGACAGAGATGGACAATATGGTCAAACTAAATTCTCACCAACACCGTTCTGACTTATGGAATCAGAACTCAAGAGATGATGAACTAGTCTCACTAAATCATAAAAAACGTGATACATTGTACTTCATAATTCATTAATATTTATATTTGATAGTGTGAAAAATCTTAACCTCAAAATATGTAAACTATACAGAACTGTTAAATCCAACATATAAAAAATATATACCCGAAAGTAGCACAAGCTCCGCAAAACTATAAATGCAAAAGCTTTACAAGTCCTACTTGGCCACTCATGCCTCACTTGCGTCGCACGAAGTTCTCCCCTCTCGATAAATGCCAAGTATGCATATTTCATTATAAAATAACCGCCGCAAAGCTTGATTCGACGTGCAAATTATTATAAAAATAATTCTGTTAAATTTCGGGGTTATATGTAGTGTTGAGTTGATTGTAGATTACTTGCTTTGTTGGCATTGTTATAAATAAGTTTTGGTGGTCTTCTTTATATGAAGGTTTTTTATTAAAATAATATGGGATGTATCCGGTGGTTATTCTATTTGCTGGATATCTTTGGCGAGATTTTCCTTTTCATTTTGTTTTCTTGGTCTTTGCTCTTTTCCAAATTTCTTCTTTTGGCTTATTAGATTTAATTATTTTTCAAGTTTTGTTTTAATATATTCTTTTATTTTTAAAGTGTTATGAGCTCNTTTCACACATAGAATTTTATAAAATCGATTCGATTGAAGTATGAACAAATCTGAAATTTGAGATATATTTTCACACATAGAATTTTATACTCAAATTTCAGATTTGTTCATACTTCAATCGAATCGATTTTATAAAATTCTATGTGTGAAATCGATACTAGAAAAAATAAGTATGACTTGTAAAGCTTTTGCATTTATAGTTTTGCGGAGCTTGTGCTACTTTTGGGTATATATTTTATATATGTTGGATTTAACAGTTCTGTATGATTTACATATTTTGAGGTTATGATTTTTCACATTACCAAGTATAAATATTAATGAATTATGAAGTACAATGTATAACATTTGTGATGATTTAGTGAGACTAGTTCATCATCTCTTGGGTTCTGATTCCATAAGTCAGGACGGTGTTGGTGAGAATTTAGTCTGACCATATTGTCCGCATCTGTCACAACTTAACCAACCCTTAAAGGGAAGGTCAATTGGGTGTGATAGAAAGTGGTATCAGAGCATTGATGAAAAAAATAATGGAAGTGTGTTTGATTTAGAAGATGTGAGAATGAAATCAAATATGAATTGATTTATATAGAGCAATAAGTTGATAAAACTAGGGTAGGGTAGATAACCTATAGGACTTAAGATATCATGTGTGCACGACAAAATGACAATATGATAAAATTGCATGTGAATAAAAAATTGTTGTCAATACAGATATAATAATCAATTTTTGGGAAAATATATCTCAAATTTCAGATTTGTTCATACTTCAATCGAATCGATTTTATAAAATTCTATGTGTGAAATCGAATCAATTTTATCAAATTTCCCAAAAATTGATTATTATATCTGTATTGACAACAATTTTTTATTCACATGCAATTTTATCATATTGTCATTTTGTCGTGCACACATGATATCTTAAGTCCTATAGGTTATCTACCCTACCCTAGTTTTATCAACTTATTGCTCTATATAAATCAATTCATATTTGATTTCATTCTTACATCTTCTAAATCAAACACACTTCCATTATTCTTTTCATCAATGCTCTGATACCACTTTCTATCACACCCAATTGACCTTCCCTTTAAGGGTTGGTTAAGTTGTGACAGATGCGGACAATATGGTCAGACTAAATTCTCACCAACACCGTCCTGACTTATGGAATCAGAACCCAAGAGATGATGAACTAGTCTCACTAAATCATCACAAATGTTATACATTGTACTTCATAATTCATTAATATTTATACTTGGTAATGTGAAAAATCATAACCTCAAAATATGTAAATCATACAGAACTGTTAAATCCAACATATATAAAATATATACCCAAAAGTAGCACAAGCTCCGCAAAACTATAAATGCAAAAGCTTTACAAGTCATACTTGGCCACTCGTGCCCTCACTTGCGTCGCACGAAGTCCTTCCCTCCCGATAAATGCCAAGTATGCATATTTCATTATAAAATAACCACCGCAAAGCTTGATTCAACGTGCAAATTATCATAAAAATAATTCGGTTAAATTTCGGGGTTATATATAGTGTTGAGTTGATAGTAGATTACTTGCTTTGTTGGCATTGTTATAAATAAGTTTTGGTGGTCTTCTTTATATGAAGGTTTTTTATTAAAATAATATGGGATGTATCCGGTGGTTATTCTATTTGCTGGATATCTTTGGCGAGATTTTCCTTTTCATTTTGTTTTCTTGGTCTTTGCTCTTTTCCAAATTTCTTCTTTTGGCTTATTAGATTTAATTATTTTTCAAGTTTTATTTTAATATATTCTTGTTTTCTTAAAGTGTTATGAGCTTGGTGGATGCTTCTAATGGTCATTGGAGGGATCCAACCCTATTTGAAAGATTTGGTGGAAGATTAAAATCGATTATTTTATGTATTATTTTAGCTGGTTATCTTGCATTTTAGTTTTTTTGTTTGTTTTTTTTTCTTTATTTAGTATTGTTGCAATTGTGTGTTTGCTTTCCTGTTTTTGCAATATCATTTTTATTTGTTGCGTTTGCTATTTTAATTTCCTTTTAACATCATCAATGTTTTAACTCAATGGGGTAGATTTCTTGAAAAGGGGGACAGCTAATGCAAGACAACATATGTAATTTGAACGTATTCTTATGCTTGTATTTTGTTTAGAGAATATATTTTTAGGTTTGGAGTCGACTTCAAGAAGCATTTATATAAAGCGGACTTGAAGTAGCTTTTTCATAAAGACTCTATATTTAGCCCTTTAATTGGAAAAGATGAAACGTTGTTTCCAAGTCTTGAATCATAAAAGTTGAAAAATCAATTTTCAAGAAGATGAGGCATGTGCATGTAAATTATCACTTTATGTGTCTCATTTTTATCTCTTTAAAGTCTATGTTTTATACTTCTATTAATATCTTTGTGATAGAGTTCTGAGTTGATAAAGNGATAGAGTTTTGAGTTGATAAATATATTCCCGCTCTCACACTTCTCCATCACAAGCATTTAGCATTAAATAATATCCTAATTTCCTTATTTATGAAAATGAAAAACCCGAAATAGTTGCACAAAAATAATATACTCAGAAGGTGGCCACAAAAGCTTTTGGGTAAATTTAAGCCCATCTCATGCATAAGACCAAATTTTTGAATGCCATAGATGCAAATCTTGTAATTTCTTGTAAAAGAAAGTTGAAAGGGGAGAATGTTCCTTAGCTTGATTACAATGGAAGGAGGTGAATCTCACATAAGAAGTGGGTCGGAGAAGGTGAGGAGGAGAGGAGTCGTTGGAAGGTTGCCTAAGAGAAGAGTATTCAATGGTTGACCTTTGAAAGTTAAGAGAAGAGTAGTCAATGGAAGGTCAAAGTAGTCGGAAATGGGGAAGATGGAGGAACTCAGAGCCAATCTATACCAAAGTCACAGAAGGCACTAGTTTCAAGGTCTGTTGAAGTCTACGATTGAATCCATGGAGTTCTCTACATCATTTTTTCCTTTATCTTTACCATGTTGAAGTATTGTTCTAGTTTTAGCCAGATTGGATTTATTCAGCTTTATTTATTTTAAACATGAATTCAAGACCTTCTTAGTTACATGACTTCTAGGAGGCAAGAACAGTTTATTTCTTTTCCTAACCTTACAACTTTTGTTTTAGGGACTTATAAAGGTTCGCTTCTATGTACTTTTTTACTTATTTTTTCTAGTAAAACGAGCCTTAATAATCATTTTTGCAAACAATTAAGTTGATTATCTTACAGATTACGTTCTTGTGCTAAAGCTTGTTGACCAATATGAATCACCTCCTGGCCTTTCTGTGAATCTTTTTGCTGATAAACTGGACAAACTGCCACAAGCGAGGTCTACTGGAGATATAATCTCCCTCCACCATGTAGAGGTAATACATAAGTGAGATTAAAAACTCATGACCTGTGCCTAATGAGTAATTGCTTTATTTTATTACTCCACTGTGCTGAAAGGTATTTGCAGAGGAAGCTAAATATTTGATTTTAAAAACAAAATGATAGGATAAAGGAGAGGTAGCTCCCAACTGCAACGCAATGGCTTTTTTCTTTTCTCTATGCATTTTATACTGCTTTACTCTTGCTAGATTTGATATGTCATGATTTTGATTTGTAAGAGGAACATGTTATTGAAAACGCAATGCTCCATGTGCACCTTTGTAGCTTCATGTCCATGTCAAGACACTTGTAGAGTTACTACATCCTTATGAGAATGTGGGCCACTTCATTTCATTTCAAAATGCACACACAACAACACAACATTTCAATAACACAATACAACAACAACAAAACATTACCAAATGATCCCTGAAAATGGCATAATTTCCTTTGGCATGAAGTGCAACTCCAAGGATCCCATTTGTTTTCCATTTCAGGTAGAGTTTTCCTGCACCACGATCATTTTCTTGATGAATTTTTAAAGGATTTTTGTTCTAGGTAACAAGTTGGTTACCCTTCTTGGCTGAAACAGTTGAATTATAGCTCTTAAACTCGTGAAGGTTGCTGCTTTTTTTATTCAGTGTTCTTTATCCTGTACAGTTCAGTGTGCATAAGCTCATATACTTGTTTTACAGAACTCTTGTGTTATGCTAACATAGCGCAGCTCTCTCTTTGCTATTGGGAGTATGATGTCTGCATTTTACTAGAATATCCCCATAGCTGTTTTAGAGTGGGCAACCTTACTGATCTTTTCTTTGTCATGGTCATGGACTAAGGCAATTTTTCAGGCCATATGGCTAGACTGCTTTTTCCATGCAAGCCTGAAAGTTTCAATTTTTTTTTTTGTAGATGAAACTTAATAATGGAGAGTTCTTTTGCACTTTTAATGGAAAATCATCTTCATTTGCCTTATTTGATGGTGAAGCTTCTATGGACTTGTCTCCCTACCAGACTTCCATTAATTATCAAGCTGCAGATAATGACAAAAAGCTTTTAATGCAATTGAGGGGAACTTCAGAAAATAAACCTGAACAAGGTAAATTTTTTGTGCAAGGATGCCATGTGATTTCTCCAATAGTTGTCAAATATTTTATTTTCGAGTAAAAGCCCAAAATAGTCCCCCTACTATTAAGAAGTGCCCAATCTAGTCCACGAGTTTTAGAATGCTCCAATTTAGCCCCAGACTATTAAAGATGCTCCAAGTTGATCCAAAATCATATTTTTTGGGTATTTTCATTCTTTATCATTCAAAATTTATGTGGTTTGCATATAAATGTCTTTTTTATTTGTTGTTGAAAAATTATATTTTTATTTTTGCATTAATAATTCTCTTCACAATTGTTATCACTTTTTTTCAAATTAAATTTTTTATTGGATCACCGTTTGAATACACAACCTTTTGTTAACACACACACACACACACACACACACACACACACACACACACACACATATATATATACTTATTTTTTTTTTGAAATGCCCAAGGGCGAATTTTATTGAAATTGAAAAGGTACATAAAGGTTGTATGAGAGGACCCAATCCCAATAAAGGCGCCCTCCCATATGATACACAGACACTAACATCCTAAAAAAGATATGACATAGATAAAACTCTAAAATTCAAAACTCGCAGAAAACAAGTTGCTAAGGACGAGACAGCTTGGTCCTGCCTCTGCCTCTGGCTCTAGGAACAGAGCTAGCTAACAAATTGCTAAGTGTCGTGCCATTGCCCGAAGTTACTAAAGTATCATCCATTAAGTTCCCAAGCTGGCGTGTGCCTCCATTCTTTTTTTTCTTCCTAAATGTGTATGCCTGCCATTTCTCATCCGAAGACTGACTCATCTGATCAGTGTGATCAACAGATTGTCGGGCATGTAGAAGAGGATGAGCCCCTAGCTCCTTACTGCCAGTAACAACATTCTCATTCTGAAGAGATGGTAAACATTTCTCCTCGGCACCTGATGCTTTCTGAGGATGTGGAGCTGCGATACTATTCTGATTATCAGACCGAAGAATATTCTTTGGAGGTAAGGATTCTGCAGTATTGTTTTCAATAGTGATAGAGACTGTAGGATGCCCAAGTAAACCATATGCCAATACATCAGTCGGAAGAATAGAAACAATATTGTCTCCGGTAGTGGGAGAGAGAGGTGGCATCGTGTCAACCAGTGTTTCAATAGTCTGTGGAATGCACTCGGGAGCGGAAGAGGGACAGACATGAAGTGGGGCAGACCCAGTAGCATTTTTACTTGGAGGTTTTAGATTCAGATGCAAATGATAACATTGAGAAAGAGAGTGTCCAAACATACGACACTGGGTGCAATAAAGAGGTATCTGTTCAAGTTCTGCTTGCTGCCAAAATCCCTGATGCCGTGTGTCAATCTATATCTCTCCCGGAAAAGCTAAAGTAATATCTCGTTCTATCAAAATTCTAGCTTCGGAAGGCCGAGTTAGATTCAATGTAGGCGTATCAGTTTTGAGAGGTTTACCATATACCATTGCTAAAGCAAATAGGAGCTCTTGATCGTAAAGGTGAACCTTCAAACCTGGGAAGCGCAACCAAACAAGAATGGTAGGAGGTTCATTACGAGGGTCAAAATTCACAGTCCATTTTAAAATCTTCATTATCTGATTGTCTATTCGAAGGAGCCTTTTCACAAACAAATGGACGTAGTCTTAATCATTTGATAATTGGATGAGAATGTGCTGACCATCCAATTTACCAATCTTCCAACCCCCTTTCAGCTTCATTTGCTCAAGATCCTTTCGAATTAGCTCAAGTTTAGGGTTTCCATAAAGAAACTTACCTACTAAGAACAGTTGGCAGGGCACTGCTAGGGTTGAGATCTCGGCCTCTGTGAGAAAGATTGCAGGTTTGCCGTTTTTACGGGATGCTTTTGTAAGAAACCCGGTTTCAACCCCAAGAGCAAAAGTATCGTGGTAACGTTGCGGAAACATATTCGAAAGAGGGGTGGGAGCGGGGTTATCACCGGCAAGGGCGGCGGCGTAAGCCCTGAAGCCATCACCTTGGCCGGTGTTTCACAGCGTGAGAAAAAACCAAGGAGGAAAATGACGCTCTGTCGTTGTGCAGGCAGGCCGTCTGTGATGGAGGACGAAGGCACTCGATGCAGACGACGAGAAGCAGCGACGACGTGCGACGAAGAAGCGACGGTGTGAGACGAAGTAGCGACGGCATGCAACGATGCAGACGACGACGAAGCTGCTGCAACCCAAGGCGCTGTCGTAGCTGTCCAAGGAAGACGACCGAGGACGTAGAAGGCTCGGTTAGCAGCGATCGAGATTGTATGCGAAGCCGACGAGACAGTAGCCACGAAAGCATGAAGACAATAAAGTGAAAGCCGCAGGTTAGTGCTGGGTTTTGCCATCGGGCGAAACCCTAACAGAGCTCGCCGCCATTATTTATATA
>JXCR01143029.1:106045-142918 GCA_002079205.1 Phalaenopsis hybrid cultivar | reverse complement strand
TATATATATATATCCTTCTTTTCTTTTATTCTCTTTGTAGGGTTTAATTTTGTGGTGAGGTCATCCTCTATAGGTTAAAGCCTTTCTTTATAGTTTGGTTTCTAGATTGAGGGCCTCCCAAGTTGAGTTTTTTGTAATGTTTTAATTGTGCAATATGTAGGGAGTCGAATAATGCTCCTTCTATCAATATATATATATAGTCAGTAGCGTCGGTGGGCAGCTCTGCTTGGGTTTCGCTCGATAGCGATTCCTTGCTTCCTTGATTCCTTCGTTTTCACGCGTCACTTGTTTCGTCAGGCTCAATGGATGGCGTTAACGGCTAGGGCTGGATCTGGATTTTGCTCTGGGGATTTCGGCCATGGTTTCACTCCTGCAGATCTTCTTCGCAAAGCTCTTCTCTGGTAAACTCTGTCCATCTCCTTGGCGTTTTACTGTTGATCTGCTTCGCATGGTGGTAAAGCTCCATTTTCTGCTTATTTTCAGATTTACTCTGGCTTTTTTCGGATTTGTTCCATTTGCGATTTTTCTGGAGGTTTTTTTTCGAGATTTACTTCTCTTTGGTTTGATTTTCAACTTATTGCTTCCAGATCTGCGTTTTTGGCATTTTATTGGGATTTTCCTTGCGATTTTGGGGCTTTGCCCAAATGTGCGATTTCAACTTTTTGCTTAGGCTTACTTGCAAATTTGGGCTTTGGTTTGTTTTCTTCTTTGTTGTTTGGATTTGTTTTCATGTTCTGCTTTATCTTTTAGTTTTGTTTTCAAGATCTTCCCTTTTCTCTCATTTTTTGTGCTTTTTTTTTCTTGCGTTACTGATCCTTAGGGGTCTCCTGCGAGATCTCTATGGATCGTTCCTTTGTGGACGCTCTTAAGGGTAATGGTGGCTCTGTTTCAAGCACCACTAGTCTTTTCCCCCCTTCTTTTCACGAGGCTTTACATATTGGTGGTGATTTTAGTTTTATCCGAAAATTGAGGGAAAAAAATGGGAAACTTGCTATGTTTGTATCAGATGCTGAATCTTCTGTTCTAGCTTCATCTCGTAGTCACGCATTAGTGGGGAAATTTGTTTATGGGTTACCTAAACTTGAAGTTGTTAAAAGGGAGTTTGAATCTTTGAAGTTAACTGGTATGTGGAAATTTGGTCCCCATGACGGGAGACACATACTTATATAATTATCTAATGACGAAGATTATACACGTCTATTTTCACGCCGTGCTCTTAATTTTGATGGTATTTCTATGAAATTTCTGAAATGGAATGTAGAATTTGATCCTAAATCGGAACCACCTATTATACCGGTTTGGTTGAAATTTCTTGGACTAAAACTTCACTTATTTAATCATGAGGTCTTGTTTTCCCTTGCTGCGGCATACGACACCTTTAAAAATGGATGGCCCCACTTACCTTCTTACAAGGCCTTCCGAGGCTCGCGTTTTAGTGGAACGGGACATTACCTTACCTTTCTCTGATGAAATTTGGATTGGATCCGAACATAAGGGTTACTGGCAGAAAGTTGAGATCGAACGACACTCACCTTACTGCACTCATTGCCATATGTTTGGACATATCATTGATAATTGTTATCGTCTATATCCGCATTTAAAACAAGGAGCTGAACGAACCCGTGCTGGTCTAGCGTCGGGTACGGAACACATTAGGGCTGAAGCTATTGTAAATCCCATCAATCCTGAGCCGGATATGATTACATATAAAAATGTTAGTTCAACTATTTTTGATATTGCTATAAATGAATGGAATATTGTTGCACAGGATATTGTTGCTCCTTCGGTTTTAACTGATATTGCTAAAAGTGACAATGTTCCCCATGTAACTACTGCTGTTGATATTGTTGCCCCTTTGGTTTCCCTTGATGTCACTACTGATAATGTTGTTACCCATGTGGTTAACACTAGTGATACGGTTAACACTAGGGATAGTGTTGCTCCTCTAAATGGTACTAAAGTCACTTCTGTGTCCCATGATACCACCACTTGTGATAATATTGCTCCCATATCTGATATTGTTACTATTCCTATTGCCACAAGTAATGATATTCATATAAATGGTAGTTGTCGGCAAGATATGCAGGTCAACAACTATATAACTGATACTTCCTTGGAAGGTAATGTGAGTAATGTTTGCTTAAACACTTTGAATTTCAGCGTAAAGCCTGTTGATGCCGTGTTGGCCGCTACTAATATGTTTGAGGAAGAATGGTTGGTTCAAATGGCTAGGAAAAAGAAGGGTAAAAGGAAAAATGAACTCCTTCACCTTGATAGTGACAACATCATTCGTGGTGGAATATACCACTCTGATAGCGAACACTCTGGCACCCCTCCTAGGTCTTCTAGAAAGGGGAGCTCGAGACACCATGTTTAATATATTGATTTGGAATATTAGGGGAGTGGCAGACCCTAGCTCTCTTAATAGGCTAAAACATTTATGTAGTGTTCATAAGCTTTTTATATTTGCTATCTTGGAGCCTTTAGTTTCTGTGAACCGTGACAAAATTTTCAGAAAATTCTCTCATTACAATCACTTTTATAACAAAAATAATAAATTTTGGATCTTCTGGAAGCAACAAGTCAATTTGACGATTGTTGAGGATGAGGATCAGTTCGTGCTTACCAATTTTAAGATGGATAATTTTCAAGGGTGGGCCACCTTTGTCTACGGTAGCTATCGTTTGCATGATAAGGTCCTTCTTTGGGATAAACATGTGATTATTAGTGAGGTGATTAATGAGAACTGGTTTGTTGGTGGGGACTTTAACATGATAATGAAACCCTCTGAGAAGAGAGGTGGAAGGGGATGTGACTCATCCCTCATCAATCGGTTTTGTGATAAGGTGGCGGATGCTGGTTTGCATGATATGGGATACTCTGGTTCTCTTTACACTTGGCGTCGTGGTCATTTATTGTAAAGATTAGATCGTTTTCTTGCTAACCAACACCTTTTCACTTATTTTCCCTTTTCTAAAGTCCAACACTTAAACTCTGCTAATTCTGATCATAGCTCTATTTTACTTACACTTGCTTTCTTTAAGCATTCTCCCAGATATAAATTTAAGTTCCTCAATATTTGGACTTCCCATGACACTTTCCCGAATCTCATTAATCATGTTTGACAGTCTGATACTGTGGGAAATCCTTGGTACATGTTGTGGCAACTTCATAATAAGGTTGCTATACATTTGCGGGATTGGAATTACCATGTTTTTGGAAATGTTCACTCTAAGGTCCTTGAGGCACATGCTCAGGTTGATCTATTAGAATCTAATGTTTGTTGCACACCTCAATGGGCAAGTGATGTGGCTCAGGCTCATGCATCCCTTGTTGAAGCAATTGATTTAGAGGAAGGTTTCCTAAACAAAAAACTAATGACATTTATTTTGCTTGTGGCGATAGAAATACTTCCTTTTTTCATGCTTCTATCAAATATAGGCATAACAAGAATACTATCCTCAAAATTAAATCGTCCGAGGGTGTTACCTTTTCTGATCCCGATAATATTGGCATTTGCATGGTCCAACATTTTACCAATTTATTCCAATTTTAGACTTCAGTTTTGCCTGTTGATGTGGATGTCTTCAATGAGGAAAGGGATTATGTCTCTTCCCTTTCGCTTACTGATTTTCCTACTGAAGCGGAAGTTCTTGCCGCGCTTAAGAGTATTAATCCCAATAAGGCCCCTGGTCCTGATGGTTTCACATCAACATTTTATATTAAATGCTGGAATATTATGAAAAAAGAGGTTATGAGTGCCATTCAGAGCTATTTTATGGGAGATAATTCGAATAAATATTTCACTTCCTCTCTTATTGTGCTCATCCCTAAAGGTAACGATAAAATTAGTTGGGATAACTTTCGCGCCATTTCTCTTACTTCTGTTCTCTCTAAGGTAATTAGTAAGATTATTGTTGCTCGTTTACAACCTCATATGGCTAACATCATCTGCCTGCACCAGTCTGCTTTTGTTCATGGTAGGAAAATATCTGATAATATCTTCCTTGCTCAAGAAATTATTGAAGTCATTGATAAGAAATGTATGGGAGGGAATGTGGTTATCAAGCTTGACATGAAAAAAGCTTTCAATACTATTAGCTGAGATTTTATTTTGAGTATTCTTCGCGCCCGTGATTTTTCTACAAATTTCTGTGCTATCATCAAAAGATGGCTTGAATTAAATCATTACAACGTTTTTGTGAATGAGAAATCCTATGGTTTCTTTTTCTCTCTCAGGGGTATTAAGCAAGGTGATTGTCTCTCACCTACGATTTTTATCCTTGCTTTTGATTACCTCTCGTCTTTTAAATCAAGTGCAGCTTTTCCATCCTCACACTCAATTCACTCATAGATCTAAGCTTTTGGTTAGTCATCTTGCTTACGCTGATGACGTTATCCTTTTCTCGAATGCTAGTAAGACCGCTCTTAAAATTTTGATGCGAACATTAAATACCTTTCATAATACTTCTGGGTTAACTTTTAATAAGGATAAATGTCAGTTATTTTTTAGCAAACATGTTAGCACCACTCACACTTCTTGGGCCGCTACTTACACCGGATGTCAGGTGGCCTCTCTCCCCCTTAAATATCCTGGGGTTAATATTTTGAGAGGCAGGAAGAGGCAAACTCAAATGGATGAAGTTGTTGATAAAATCAAGGCTAAGATTAATGACTGGAGAAATAACTTCCTTTCTAATGGTGGTAGGCTTACTTCGCTTAAGAGTGTCCTTTACACCATCCCGCTTTATGCTCTTCAAGTTTTGCAGCTGAAAAAAGTACTCAATTTTATTTGGAGAGTCTTTTTAATAAATTTCTGTGGTCCGGTAGCTTTCAACGTAAAATTTGGAGCACTTGGGATAAGGCTTGCAAACCTATCACTGCTGGTGGCCTGGGCTTTAAGAACCTTAATCACATTGCTGAAATTAACATGTGTAAACTTTGGTTTAAATTTCGTATGGGCACTTCTCTTTGGGCTCGTTTTCTCTATCAAAAGTATTGCAAGCATTCCCACCCTTCTAACGTTGTTTGGAAGGTTGGTGATACTAAGGTTTGGAAATCTTTGCTAAATGTTAGACCTGTTGCTCAAAAATTTATATACTAGGATGTTGGCATCGACAATTTATCCTTTTGGTTTGATCATTGGGGTATTGAAGATTTTTCTACTTTCTCGCATCCTTTGCAGGATAACAATTTGCTTGTAACTGATTGTTGGAAAGACGGAGCTTGGGATATTATTAAGCTGAGGGCTTTGATTGGGGATAACTCTGATCAAGTTCAAAAATATAGAGTCAATGGCGTCGATGGGCTGCTTGCTTGGGTTTCGCTCGATGACGATTCCTTGCTTCCTTGATTCCTTCGGTTTCACGCGTCACTTGTTTCGTCAGGCTCAACGACGAAGGGTTTCTTTGATTCCTTTGTCTTCGACTTCGTCGTCTTCCTCCTTTTATTGTCACCGCAAGGCTCTCGTCACTGTTACGAGGTTGGTGCTGCTGTTTCTCGCATGTCGTCCTTCCTCCTTCGACACGTCACTGTTACGAGGCGGTTGCGACATTTTCTCGCACATCGTTCTTCCTCCTTTGGGTGCGTCACTTGTTTCGTCGTCTTTCCTCCAAAATTAGACTGCCACCTCACTTGCCGACGACAATCCTACTCGTGCCCCTATTTCAAGTTGAGAGCCTGTTTTTGGTATCGGTAAGTCCTGCATTGTTCCACTATCCTTCCATGAGGCCCTTGAAGGTGGTGGTGATCACACTCTCATTAAAAAACTTGGTAAAAAAATGGGAACCTGCTCTTTTTCTCCCTGAGGTTGAAACCAGTACTCTTGCTTCTTCTTGACATTTTGCTATAGTGGGGAAATTTCTTTATGGTCACCCTAAACTTGAGATCATTCAGAATGATTTTGATGCTATGAAACCATCAGTTAGATAAAATATTGACTTACTTAACGACCGACATATACTTATTCAGTTATCTCACGATGCGGATTACACTTGTATTTTTTCTCGAAAGGTAATCAAGATTGACAACCATTTTATGAAAATTCTGAAGTAGACTGCCGGCTTTGATCCAAAAGCGGAGTCCCCTATCATTCTTGTTTGGATAAAGTTTCCGGGGTTAAAACTACACCTGTTCAACTTTGAAATTCTTTACTCCTTAGCAACTGCTTACGGTAAGCCTTCCAAGGTTGATAGTCCTATGCTTATTGTTACCAGACCCTCTGTGGCTTGTGTGTTAGTTGAGAGAGATATCACCCAACCAGTTCCGGATGAGGTATGAATTTGATCCACTCACAACGAGTATTGGCAAATGATTGAAATAGAACCACACCCTCCTTATTGCTCTCATTGTAGTATGTTTGACCACAATTATACTATTTGCTATCGCTTGCATCCTCATTTAAGGCTGGATATTACTAAAGATCAACAACTTGTTCAAAAATCTATTCGTACTGAATTGGGGGTGGACGATTTGCCATCTACCATCCATCCTTGCTGAGGAGGTGCAACCCGACTCTCTTTCCAACACCGCATATACCTCTGCTCATCTGACTGACGCTGTTCCTGATGGGAACTTTTCTAATGACCCTTCTATTCAAACATTTGCTGTCTCAGATGAAGAACATCATACCCAAGCCGTTCTACCCTTGGATGCTTCTGCTTTTGAACACTATTCCAGTTGCTGGATTGGAGCGTCGTACTCTGGAGTCTCATGAAACATCTCCCCATACTACTAGTACGGATCCAAACGTGTTTATATCACTCATTGTTATTGAAGAAAACTCACTTACACTCTAAGACACACAAGAGTGCTCCTTTGATCCAATAAAAAATCAGCTGATACAACAAGTAAATGTTTCCAATGTTTAATAACCTACACATGTCCGACACATTTTAGGCCAGTCCATGTTGACCTCATTTTCAGTGAGGTCTAGTCTTCCGCTTAGGGTTTAGGATCTAGCTTTAGGGATCTTCCTTCGACTATCTTAAAACCTTAGAAATGGGACCCGTCTTGTTCTAGAAATTCAACCCGCTTCTGTACTCTTTTGTGGTTTCGCGTGTGTGGTATCGACTTCTAACACTTAGAAGGATGAAACCAACATGAGGAACCCAAAAGGGATTCCTATAGGACCTTTTGAGCCTTAGGGTGACCTTCTGCACAATTCGCACTCCCACACGCATAAACTTTGCAATTCGGAGAGTCGACGCGTCCAATCGCCGCGATTCGCATCGCTTGCACTGTTATTCGTCGAGGGCTCGAGTAAACCTTTTGAGACGATCGAACACGGGTCGAAATTTTGTGAAATTTGAATTTTGACGTGTTTTTGACCCGATTGTCGACGACGTCGTCCGAGCGACCCCGGATGACAAAACGGACTGCACCGGCGCGTCCAGAACGTCGATTTTGCCTAGAGAGGACACTCATTCTGTTACGCCGCCGCGCGCAAATGAATCAAATATAATTTAATATATATATATTTATATATTTATATATATATATGTATATATATATTAATCTATATTAAAGCTATTTTCCCCCTTTTTCTCTTTAAGCCCTAACTCTCCACTCTCCACGTCCGAGCTCTGCCTCCCTTCCTTCTCCCGTTCGCGCGCCTGGCCTTTTCCTTTCTCGGTCTCGAGCCGAACGAGCTCCTCCTTCACGCGAGAGAAAGTTGACTTCGCGTCCGTCCTTCCCTGACTTTCTTCTGCCCGCGGACTTCCTTCCCGAAGCCGCGCCAGTTTCCTTGAGCCGCGGATTTTCTTTTCTCGGTAGTTTGACTCTGGGAAGCTTGTTCCCTGGTACACGGGAATGACATTTCTTCTCCTCTTCTCGATACTTCCCTCGCTGCCATTAGTCTCGCGGCTCGGTCCGAGAGACTTCGTTGGCTTCGCCTTCTGTGAACAGGGAGCGTATCCTTTTCTTTTTTGGCCCGATTCGAGTGCCGTGAAGGGTTGAGGGTGGTCTTCATTCTCTTCTCTCTATTCTCTGCCTATATACACAGTTTCTTTTGAAATTTTTGAGGTTGTTGAGAAAAGTTTTTGAGAGGAGTGAAAATTTTGGCTGTGAGAGGAGCTTGGAGAGGGAATTTCTGTGAGGGCACTTTTCTGGAGTGAACTCTTGTGTTGCAGGACTTTGCTTTAACATTCTTGAGGTACTCTTCTTCCCCCCTTCTGTGGTGCCTGGTTGCCTTTCGATTTTCCATTTGCCGAGCCTTGTGCATGGTTCTGGTGGATAGTACAGTATGCTAGTTCTCTTTATTTTCATATTTTTTTCGAAGCATTCACTCTAGAAGCATGTGAAGGATAGAAGTATGAGCATGTTTTAGGAGTTCGATTTGATTACTTGCTTAGGACGGTGCAAACATAACATGATATAAATATTTTTATTTTCTCCCGTTAGCTTGAGATTGAATTGTAGCATGTCCCTGTTACTTTGAACAGGAGGGTTGAAACGTGGCTTTGAAATAATTTTAGTTCCTCTTGCAAATATGGTGGGATGAGTATTATGAAGCTTTTCACTTATTTTCATTTAGCATGAAATATTGTAGAGGTTATTTGGCCTTTCACGAATGCTTGGGAGTTCATTCTACTATTTTATGCATGTTTGGGGGCTTGGTTTTTGGCTTCCTGTGGCTTTCCCTGGTTCGAAACATATGCTATAAGAGAACTTATTTGATTTGGAAAATGTTGTAGTCTGTTTTGTGGGGCTCGGTTTAGCTCCTCATGAGGCATTACCCCTGTTCAAATATCTGTTGGAACTGTTTCATGCTTGAAATATTTAGATATACAGGTTGTTTCTTGGCTTTGGATGGCTCGGTTTTTGCCTACAGGTGGTTGAAACTTTAATTTCTATTAAAATATGAATTTATATCAATGTTTGGGTCTGTTTTTTTTAATCTTGTTGAGTTCAGCTTTGACTTTAGTTCTTGTTGAGCTCGGTTTTGGCTTTAGTTCTTGTTGAGCTCGGTTTTGGCTTTGGTTTTGTTGAGCTCAGTTTGGCTCTAGTTGGGGGCTGTGTTTGGCTCTTAGTTCTTGTCGAGCTCGGTTCTAGCTCGGTTTGAAGTCACGGTTTTGGGTTTGAAATGGTTGGATGTTTAATGCTTTATGGGAATTTGAATTTTAATGTTGCTAGGCTCGATTTTGGGCTTTAAAATGGATGGCTTTGGTTTTACTTCTAGTTGGAGGTTGGCTTTAGCTTTACTTCTAGTTGGAGGCTGGCTTTAGCTTTGTTTTTAGTTGGGGGCTGGCTTTGGCTTTGTTTCTGGTTAGGCTGGCTGGGGTTTTGTTTCCTGTTGGGAACTTGACTTTAGCTCTGTTTCTTGATTGAGCTTGGTTCCTGGTCGGATTTAGCTTTGGTTTCTGGTTGGGCTTGGTTTGGTTCCATAGGGGGGGAGCTGTGTTGTTTTGTTTAGCCTTGCTGGGCTCGGTTTGGCTCTAGTATGGACTGTGCTGGCTCGTTTTACCCTTGTTGGGCTTGATCTAATTTCTTGTTGAGGGCTTTGTTGCTTGGTTTAGCCTTTACCCGAGGAGCAATTGGGATGTGGCTTTGCTGGCTTTGGTTCTTACTCCTTACCCATGAGGTCCATTGTTGATCTTTGAANCAAAATGATAGGATAAAGGAGAGGTAGCCCCCAACTGCAACGCAATGGCTTTTTTCTTTTCTCAATGCATTTTATACTTCTTTACTCTTACTAGATTTGATATGTCATGATTTTGATTTGTAAGAGGAGCATGATATGGAAAACGCCATGCTCCATGTGCACCTTTGTAGCTTCATGTCCATGTCAAGACACTTGTAGAGTTACTACATCCTTATGAGAATGTGGGCCACTTCATTTCATTTTAAAATGCACACACAACAACACAACATTTCAATAACACAATACAACAACAACGAAACATTACCAAATGATCCCTGAAAATGGCATAGTTTCCTTTGGCATGAAGTTTAACTCCAAGGATCCCATTTGTTTTTCATTTCAGGCAGAGTTTTCCTGCATCACAATCATTTTATTGATGAATTTCTAAAGGATTTTTGTTCTAGGTAACAAGTTGTTTACCCTTCTTGGCTGAAACAGTTGAATTATAGTTCTTAAACTCGTGAAGGTTGCTGCTTTTTTTATTCAGTGTTCTTTATCCTGTACAGTTCAGTGTGCATATGCTCATACTTCTTTTACAGAACTCTTGTGTTATGCTAACATAGCGCAGCTCTCTCTTTGCTATTCGGAGTATGATGTCTGCATTTTACTAGAATATCCCCATAGCTGTTTTAGAGTGGGCAACCTTACTGATCTTTTCTTTGTCATGGTCATGGACTGAGGCAATTTTCAGGACATATGCTAGACTGCTTTTTCCATGCAAGCCTGAAAGTTTCAATTTTTTTTTTTTGTAGATGAAACTTAATAATGGAGAGTTCTTTTGCACTTTTAATGGAAAATCATCTTCATTTGCCTTATTTGATGGTGAAGCTTCTATGGACTTGTCTCCCTACCAGACTTCCATTAATTATCAAGCTGCAGATAATGACAAAAAGCTTTTAATGCAATTGAGGGGAACTTCAGAAAATAAACCTGAACAAGGTAAATTTTTTGTGCAAGGATGCCATGTGATTTCTCCAATAGTTGTCAAATATTTTATTTTCGAGTAGAAGCCCAAAATAGTCCCCCTACTATTAAGAAGTGTCCAATCTAGTCCAAGAGTTTTAGAATGCTCCAATTTAGCCCCAGACTATTAAAGATGCTCCAAGTTGATCCAAAATCATATTTTTTGTTAAATTTAACAAGGTATTTTCATTCTCTATCATTCAAAATTTATGTGGTTTGCATATAAATGTCTTTTTTATTTGTTGTTGAAAAATTATAATTTTTATTTTTGCATTAATAATTCTCTTCACAACTGTCATCACTTTTTTTCAAATTAAATTTTTTATTGGATCACCATTTGAATACACAACCTTTTGTTAATATATACATACATACACACACACACACACACACACACACACACACACACATATATACTTACATACATACATACACACACATATATAGAGTCAATGGCGTCGGTGGGCAGCTCTGCTAGGGTTTTTCCCGATGGCGATTCCTTGCTTCCTTGATTCCTTCGGTTTCACGCGTCACTTGTTTCGTTAGGCTCAACGACGAAGGGTTTCTTTCATTCCTTCGTTTTCGACTTCGTCCTCTTCCTCCTTTTATTGTCTCCGCAAGGCTCTCGTCACTGTTACGAGGCTGGTGCTGTTGTTTCTCGCATGTCTTCCTTCCTCCTTCGACACATCACTGTTACGAGGCTGGTGCGAAATTTTCTCGCACATCGTTCTTCCTCCTTTGGGTGCGTCTCTTGTTTCGTCGTCTTTACTCCAAAATCAGACTTCTGCCACTGCACTTGCTGGCGACAATCCTACCTGTGCCCCTATTTCAGATTCAGAGCCTGGTTTTGGTATCGGTAAGTCCTGCATTGTTCCACTATCCTTCCACGAGGCTCTTGAAGGTGGTGGTGATCACACTCATGAAAAACTTGGTAAAAAAAAAATGAGAACCTGCTCTTTTTCTCTCTGAGGTCGAAACCGGTACTCGTGCGTCTTCTTGGCATTTTGCTCTAGTGGGGAAATTTCCTTATGGTCACCCTAAACTTGAGTTCATTCGGAATGATTTTGATGCTATGAACCTATCGGGTAGATGAAATATTGGCTTGACGACCGAAATATATTTATTCAGTTATCTCACGATGCGGATTACACTTGTATTTTTTCTCGAAATGTAATAAAGATTAACAACCATTTTATTAAACGGCTTTGATCTAAAAGCGGAGTCCCCTGTCATTCTTGTTTGGATAAAGTTTCTTGGGTTAAAACTACACCTATTCAACTTTGAAATTCTGTACTCCTTAGCAACTGCTTACGGTAAACCTCTCAAGGTTGATTGTCCTATGCTTACTATTACCAGACACTCTATGACTTGTCTGTTAGTTAAGAGAGAGATCACCCAACCAGCTCCGGATGAGGTATGAATTTGATCTACTCACAACGGGTATTGACAAAAAATTGAAATAGAACCACACCCTCCTTGTTGCTCTCATTGTAGTATGTTTGACCACAGTTCTACTATCTGGTATCGCTTGCATCCTCATTTAAGGCTGGATATTACTAAAGATCAACAACTTGTTCAAAAATCTATTCGTACTGAATTGGGGGTGGATGACTTGCCATCTACCATCCATCCCTGCTGAGGAGGTGCAACCCGACCTCTTTCCAACACCGCATATACCTCTGCTCATCTGACTGACGCTATTCCTGATGGGAAATTTTTTGATGACCCTCCTATTCAAGCATTTGCTGTCTCAGATGAAGAACATCATACCCCAAGTCGTTCTCCCTTGGATGCTCCTGCTTTTGAACACTCTATTACAGTTGCTGGATTGGAGCGTCGTACTATGGAGTCTCCTGAAACATCTCCCCATGCTACTAGTACTGATTCAAACGTGTTTATAACTCTCATTGTTATTGAAGAAAACTCATTTACATTCCAAGACACACGAGAGTGCTCCTTTAATCCAATAAAAGATCAGCTGATACAACAAGTAAATGTTTGTAATGTTTAATAACTTATACATGTCCGACACATTATAGAACAATCCACTGATCAGATGAGTCAGTCTTCGGATGAGGAATGACAGACCTATTCTAGGAGGACGAAGAAGAATCGAGGCCGACTTGAGCTCAGGAACTTATTGGGCGATACATTGGTTACTACTACCAATGACAGTCATCTTACCAATTTGTTAGCTGATGCTAAAACTAGAGACAGAGGAAAGATTGTCGACAATAAAAAGTGGGGAGTTGGTGGGAGGAGTTGCCCGTAATAAGCTGTCGGTTACCAGAATCGAAATCCCGTCGCCCGCTTCAGAAGGGCGCTTTAATTTACATATTATTTTAAATTTAAAATCAAGTATGAAAATCAAACTGACCCCATATTTTTCATAGTTTAAATGAAAGAGTGCTTTACCTCAAACGCTGTATCTATCCCGAGGGATAAACACAAGACTTGAGGATGAAGCTCGATCAAATAAACTAAGAAATATATGACGTCCGTTTGGTCTGCGAAACCGTTTTATTTGCCGACAAATTCCCCTATTTAATATGAAAAATTAAATAGGGTTTATTTTAAGTTGGGTTCGGAAAAGCTTCCTATAAGGGCAATGCCCTATAGTTAATTACATTTTAAATGACCGAAATCACTTAAGAACACTCTCGATAAAAATCAGGAAAAATTATCTTCAAGGACTTCAAAAGGATGAAACTTTTCACTGAAATCGGACAAATAGGTGTGAAAGGGGAATGACTCAAATTTGGAACATTTATTACAGAATTAAAGGATGAAGAACTAGGAGATGCCGCAGATCCAGAGGAGATCTTCGATGACTTCCCAGTCTATCCTATGGTTTGACTTCAGTTTTGAGGAAAAAATTATTCAAATGTTTCATCCTGCCAATTTTATTTAATTGGAACTTGCATTCGTGTGAAACGATCACACAAACTGCCTGGAAGATGTGAGGATTTAAGTCGTAATGAACGACAACCTCAGAATCCTAAAACGAGTTAAAGTTTAGATCGTACAACAAAGCCATACAAATACCTAACGAAAAGGTTGAGGATTTATGTTGCACTAGGTGAATAATCTCGAAATCCTATGGATTGTTATTTTAATTTCTAGGAAAGGAATTGTTTAGCTGGAGAAGACATGTTCTGCTGTTGAAGATGATCGTGCTGCCCATCGCGCTAGTTCCAAACTCCTTGTCGTGATGAGTTTAAGTTTTCTAGGGTGTCAGGTTATAATATCAAATCCGACGGTCCTATGGTTGTAGTTCTTCAAATATTTCATAAATAACATGTTGAAGCTGTACAGTGTATATCATGACAGTAGAGTATGTAGCACAGGACAAACAGTAGAGTATGCAGTAAAGAAAGCAGTACAAAATGCGGTGTAAAGTTTAAGTAAAAAGAATACGGCAGGTAGGTGATTTGCAAGGAAGTAACATGCTGTAAACATAAAACAAATCTGTATACCTGGGAGGTCCGCTATTCCTTAGGTGTAATTGATGCAACAGGTACAATCAACGAAATTTGAGTCAACATGCTGAAATGTTTTATATAAACTAAAACAAAAAAACGTCGTCCAGAAATCTCGAGGATCGTCAAAAGACTCACGACAAGAGAAATGCGAGGAAATCGACGAATCGACAAATCGATTAAAATCGTAGAAAACACGGGAAAATCCTGAAAAATGACCACGAGTGCTTTGTCCAAAAAATTCGATAATACATATGAAAAAGTCCGAAAAGAGGGGGACCGCAAACACTCGGGTCGGGGCTAGGCTCAACTATATATTAGTACTCGAGGGTCGTCGAAGGTTACTCGGTCACCCGGATGTATAAAGCCCGCCACTCAACTAAAAGGGTGTCATATCGAACCTAGCTCGGGAGGGTACTCATCAAACTAAACAGGTGATCAACAGGTGGACAGCCGATGTTTAAAGTGTGTTTAAGATTTATATTTTCAGCATGCACATAGGCTTCAAACATGCAAAAAGTGGTTGTATCAATTTTGTTTGTAGTGAAAAATGTATTTTTGTTTTAGAAAAAGGTGTATCTGTTCCTATCAAATTTGTTTTTATCAATTTTGAAAAGTAGTTGTCCACGAGTCGATCGCGCTGTCGGGCATAAGACTACCAATAAACTAAGAAAGTTCGGGTCAGCTCCCGCTAGTCTTATGTCGGTGAATGATACTGTCATCCTACAGCTCACCGGGTTTTTGAATCGGATCCTGATGGGTTCCTGAATCGGATCCCGATGTCGTAGGATAACATATCATTCTGCTCTATCTTTGGTATGCCTTTGTCATCACCTCCCTAAGTCGCAAAACAAAACCGACCTACTTGCGATCTTGCTTGATGGTTTCACGTATAGCAAAAGACTATACGTGGACACTTATGTATCAGACATAAGCATAAAAAATCGAACCAAGAAGAAAGGAAAAAAAAGAATAAAAATGAGGTGAGAGAGAGGAGTGACTGATTCACCTAAAACATCGAAAAGAACGGATGATGAATCAGGTCTCAAAACTCGTGACGAAAAGACCTGAAAAAGAAAGCTCGAAGATCCTTGAATCCACTCGAAAGGGTATCATTTTCTCACGTTTTTTTATAAGTGGATCAACCCAAGTCAAAATGACCTCCTAACGCCGGTATCCAAACCCCAAAGATATCTTCTATGAAATCAATTCGTCTCAGCCAAATATTCTCCCAAGATAAAATTCAGAAATCTCCCGAACTTCATAAATCGAGCAAAAAGGAAAGTGACCCCGGGGAAACCACCACTAGTACTCCCAAACTTATGCAAAAATCAGGATTTTTCAACTTCCAAATTAATCAATGGCCTCATATATCAAATAAGCATGAAATATTCCCATAGAACCAAATAAATGCTCACGGCCGGGGCTAATAGGTGAGAATATAGCCACCAAGACTTGGTCAAGGCAAACAGGGCCAAAGAGACTCGCGGTCAAGGCAACCCAAGGCACAGAAGGAGAGGAGGCTCACGGCTAAGGCAACTTAAGGCCAAAAGAGGCTCACAGCTAAGGCAACCCGAAGCCAAAAGAGGTTCACGACCAAGGCAACCCGAAGCCAAAAGAGGTTCACGGCCAAGGCAACCCGAAGCCAAAAGAGGCTCACAGCTAAGGCAACCCGAGGCCAAAAGAGGTTCATGGCCAAGGCAACCCGAGGCATAGAAGAAGAGGGAGCTCACGGCTAAGGCAACCCAAATCAATTATATGAAGATATTTGATGTACATAGGAGAGTGAATGGACAAACTCTCAAAAAGCCTCCAAACCGACTCCAATTTCACCAAGTAGAACATAGGGAAACTGTTCAACCCATTCTTCAATCACCTTACTTTATAGATAGGGCAAAGACATACATTTAAACTTGACTCATCAATCAACACCCAAGCCACTTCGTGTAGGATGAGCCAAACAACCCCAAAGGATTGTCAGCAAGCTCACGGGTAGGGGTAGGAACTAAAGCCAGCAAAACCACACTTAAACCACTTCTCGGGTAAGGACAATCAAACCCAGACCACAACAAAAGGGTAGAAAACATCTCTATGTCCTCAAGGTATCAAAACATAAGACTACCATATGTTTCAAACAAGAACAACTATGGAACTCCTCCAAATCAAAATAAATTCCTCCACAATATGTATATTTAAGCCAAAAACACTCACGAGATAGCAAAACCAAGCCCAGCATGGGCCAAAGCCAAACCAAATGATCTACCAACAAGCTCACGGGTAGGACTAAGAACAAACCAAATCAAGCTCCCAAGCTACCTTTCGGGTAAGAGCCAAAGCAAGTAAATCCGAGTTCCAAGGAAAGCTAAAATCGAGTCATTCAAAGCCAAAACAGGGTCCAAGCATAGATTAAAACACCAAGCCTTAATAGAAATTAAAATTTCAGCCATCTTAAGGTAAGACCGAGCCAACCCAAGCCAAGGAGCAACCCGCATGTTTTTGAAATATCAAGATATGAAGCCAATATACATCTTAAATAGGAACAACAGCATAGAGAACATATTTGGGCCACTAACCTAACTATTTCAAGCATGAAACAGTTCCCAATGGATATTTGACCAAAAGGATGCCCCACGAGGAGCTAAGCCAAGCCAAGCCATTGAAGCAAGTTACAGGGCTTTCAAAATTAAATAAAATTTTCTCATAACACACATTTCGAGCAAGGAAAAACTGCAGGGAGCCAAAACCGAGCCCAGTAAAGGCCAAAAACTGTGCCAGCTGGTGGCTAAAACAAACCCACATCAACATGTATTTCATATGAGAGGAATAACGGGAAGTAGAGAAGCATGCATAAACCTCAAAGTTAACATTTANTATACACACGTAAATTAAAACGTCCTTCCGAAGCGGGCGATGAGATTTCAATTCCGGCTGCCGACAGCTTCTGACGGGCGACCCCCCAAACAACCTTTCTTTCTTACTTTTTAGTGCCGACAGTCCACTGATCAGATGAGTCAGTCTTCGGATGAGGAATGACAGACCTATTCTAGGAGGACAAAGAAGAATGAAGGTCGACTCGAGCTCAGGAACTTACTGGACGATACATTGGTTAATACTGACAATGACACTCATCTTACCAATTTGTTAGCTGATGCTAAAATTAGAGGCAAAGGAAAGACAAAATTGGGTCGCTCTCTAGCTACCTGATACTACATGTTCTGACACTTTTGGTTTTTTGGGCTCTCATGTATTTTTCTGTATTATTTTTTTTTGGAATCATTTGCATGTGGTGTTTATCGTATGGGTAGAGTGTCATGCTTGGGTCATCTCATACAATCNTATCAAATTTGTTTTTATCAATTTTGAAAATTAGTTGTCCACGAGTCGATCGCGCTGTCGGGCATAAGACTACTAATAACCTAAGAAAGTTCGGGTCAGCTCCCGCTAGTTTTATGTTGGTGAATGATACTGTCATCCTACAGCTCACCGGGTTCCTGAATCGGATCCTGATGGGTTCCTTAATCGGATCCCGATGTCGTAGGATGACATATCATTCTGCTCTATCTCCGGCATGCCTTTGTCATCACCGCCCTAAGCCTCAAAATAAAACCGACCTACTTGTGACCTTGCTTGATGGTTTCACGTATAACAAAACGCTATACGTGGACACTTATGTATCGGACATAAGCATAAAAAATCGAATCAGGAAGCAAGGAAAAAATGAACAAAAATGGGGTGAGAGAGAGGAAGGACTGATTCACCTAAAACATCGAAAAGAACGAATGATGAATTAGCTCTCAAAACTCGTGACGAAAAGACCTGAAAAGGAACGCTCGAAGATCCTTGAATCCATTCGAAAGGGTATCATTTTCTCACGTTTTTTTATAAGTGGATCAACCCAAGTCAAAATGACCTCCTGATGCCGGTATCAAAACCCCAAAGATATCTTTTATGAAATCAATTCGTCTCAGCAAATATTCTCCCAAGATAAAATTCGGAAATCTCCCGAACTTCTTAAATTGAGCGAAAGGAAAGTGACCCCGGGGAAACAACCACTAGTATTCCCAAACCTATGCAAAAATCAGGATTTTTCAACTTCCAAATTAATCAAATAATCATGAAATCTTCCCATAGAATCAAATAAATGTTCACGGTCGGGGTTAATAAGTGAGAATATAGCCACCAAGACTTTTGGTCAAGGCAAACAGGGCGAAAGAGACTCGTGGTCAAGGCAACTCAAGACACAGAAGGAGAGGAGGCTCACGGCTAAGGCAACCCAAGGCCAAAAGAGGCTCACAGCTAAGTCAACCCAAGGCCAAAAGAGGTTCACGACCAAGGCAACCCGAGGCACAGAAGAAGAGGGAGCTCACGACTAAGGCAACCCAAATCAATTATATGAAGATATTTGATATACATAGGAGAATGAATGGAAAAACCCTCACAAAGCCTCCAAACCGACTCCAATTTCACCAAGTAGGACATAGGGAAACTGTTCACATTCTTCAATCACCTCACTTTATAGATAGGGCAAGGACATACATTTAAACTTGACTCATCAATTAACACCCAAGCCACTTCGTGTAGGAAGAGCCAAACAACCCCAAAGGATTTCCAGCAAGCTCACAGGTAGGGGTAGGAACTAAAGCCAGCAAAACCACACTCAAGCCACTTCTCGGGTAAGGGCAATCAAACCCAGGCCACAACAAAAGGGTAGAAAACATCTCTATGCCCTCAAGGCATCAAAACATAAGACTACCATACGTTTCAAACAAGAATAAATATGGAACTCCTCCAAATCAAAATAAATTCCTTCACATTATGTATATTTAAGCCAAAAACATTCACGAGATGCCAAAACTGAGCCTAGCATGGGCCAAAGCCAAACCAAATGATCTACCAACAAGCTCGCGGGTAGGATTAAGAACAAACCAAATCAAGCTCCCAAGCTACCTCTCGGGTAAGAGCCAAAGCAAGTAAATCCGAGTTCCAAGGAAAGCTAAAATCGAGCCGTTCAAAGCCAAAACAGGGTCCAAGCATAGATTAAAACCCATGCCTTAACAAAAATTAAAATTTCAGCCATCTTAAGGTAAAACCGAGCCAACCCAAGCCAAGGAGCAACCTACATGTTTTTGAAATATCAAGATATGAAGCCAATATACATCTTAAATAGGAACAACAATATCAGAACATATTTGGGCCACCAACCTAACTATTCCAAGCATGAAACAGTTCTCAACGGATATTTGAGCAAAAGGATGCCTCACGAGGAGCTAAGCCAAGCCATCTAAGCAAGTTACAGGGCTTTCAAAATTAAATAAATTTTTCTCATAACATGCATTTTGCGCAAGAAAAAGCCACAGGGAGCCAAAACCGAGCTCAGTAAAGGCCAAAAACCGTGCCATCCGGTGGCTAAAACAAACCCACATCAACATGTATTTCATATGAGAGGAATAACGTGAAGTAGAGAAGCATGCATAAACCTCAAAGTTAACATTTAAAGGTCTCCAAAATAAGTTCCGAGGGACTTCCAAAATAAATATTTTTATACCCCATATAGATTTCGAACAAATGAGGCAACCGCAGGAGCTAATACTGAGCCCCACATGCGTGAAAGACCAAATAAACCTTCAAATGTCTCATGCTAGATAAGAATAAATGAAAAGCTTCATGATACATATCCTAACATGCTTGCAAGAACTAACATTGCCTCAAAGCCATGTTTCAACCCTCTTAATTGCTTCCAATAGAAATATGCTACAATGAATAGAAACATGCCACATTCTCACTATCTTAAGCAAATAACCATGTCCAACCCCTAAAACATGNTAACATGCTTGCAAGAAGAGCTAACATTGCCTCAAAGCCATGTTTCAACCCTCCTAATTGCTTCCAATAGAACTATGCTACAATGAATAGAAACATGCCACATTCTCACTATCCTAAGCAAATAACCATGTCCAACCCCTAAAACATTCCTGTCATTCTATTTTCACATGCTCAAGTAATAAATATCTCAAGTATAGGCACAATAATAAACTAGCATGCTATACCATCCAACAGAGTCATTTTCAGTGGCTCGACAGAGAGAAAATCGAAAAGAGGTAAGGCGCAGAGAGGNAACAAGAATAGCTATGGAACTCCTCCAAATCAAAATAAATTCCTCCACAATATGTATATTTAAGCCAAAAAACACTCGTGAGATGCCAAAAATTGAGCCCAGCAGGGGCCAAAGCCAAACCAAATGACCTACTAACAAGCCACGGGTAGGACTAAGAACAAACCAAATCAAGCTACCTCTCAAGTAGGAGCATAACCAGACAAAAACCGAGTCATTCAAGGCCAAAACAGGGTCAAACAAGCAAAACCGAGCCCATCCACCAAACCAGCTCTCGGGTAAGAGCCAAAGCAAGTAAATCCAAGCTCCAAAGAAAGCTAAAATCGAGTCATTTAAAGCCAAAATAGAGTCCAAGCACAGATTAAAACCCAAGCCTTAACAGAAATTAAAATTCCAGTCATCTTAAGGTAAAATCGAGCCAACCCAAACCAAGGAGCAACCCGCATGTTTTTGAAATATCAAGATATGAAGCCAATATACATCTTAAATAAGAACAACAACATAGAGAACATATTTGGGCCACCAACCTAACTATTCCAAGCATGAAATAGTTCCCAACCGGATATTTGAGCAAAATGATGCCCCACGAGGAGATAAGCCAAGCCATTCAAACAAGTTACAGGGCTTTCGAAATTAAATAAATTTTTCTCATAACATGCATTTCGAGCCAGGAAAAGCCACGAGGAGCCAAAACCGAGCCCGATAAAGGCCAAAAACGGTGCCATCCGATGGCTAAAACAAACTCACATCAGCATGTGTTTCATATGAGAGGAATAACGTGAAGTAGAGAAGCATGCATAAACCTTAAAGTTAACATTTCAAGGCCTCCAAAATAAGTTCTGAGGGACTTCCAAAATAAATCTTTTCATACCCCATATAGATTTTGAACAAATGAAGCAACCACAGGAGCTAAAATCGAGCCCCCACATGCGTGAAAGACCAAATAAACCTTCTAATGTCTCGTGCTAGATAAGAATAAATGAAAAGCTTCATGATACATATCCTAACGTGCTTGCAAGAAGAGCTAACATTGCCTCAAAGCCATGTTTCAACCATCCTAGTGGCTTCCAATAGAAATATTCTATAATGAATAGAAACATGCCACATTCTCACTATATTAAGCAAATAACCATGTCCAACCCCTAAAACATGTCTGTCATTGNTATGTCAAAAATATAAATTTTAAAATATGTTTTTAAAATACGTTGTCCACCTGACGAATACCTGTTTAGGCTAAGAAATAACACCCTAAGTGAGATTCAAGACACCCTTCTAGACGAGTGGCGGGTTCTATACATTCGGGTGACCAAATAGCCTTCGTGGATCCTCGAGAATAAATATATCTGAGCCTAGTCCCATACGAGCGCTTGCGGTCCCCCTCATCCAAATTTTGTTTCTTTGTTTTATCGAAGCTTTGGGACAGAGCACTCGTGTTACTTTTTCTTTCTTTCGGGATTTCCTCGGGATTTGAGGGTTTTCTTTTACCTGATTCTTTTTCGACGTTTCTTTCGGGATTTATTTTTTGAGATGCATTTAGGTTTGCTATACTTAAGGGACAGCGGATCTCATAGACGTACAAGTTTGCTTTACATTTTACAGCACTTAATTTTCCTGTTTCAACCTGCTACCGCTCTTCTTATACAACATGTTACACTTGTCCTGTTTTTACCTGTTACTGTTCTTCCTGTATAACATATTTTCCTGTTGCTACCTGTCGTTCTTCATGTATAGCATGTTACACTTGTCCTGTTTCTACCTGCTACTGTCTTTCATGTATAACATGTTATACTGCTCTTGTTTTTACTTACTATTGCTCCACTTGCATGCTACTGTTCGTTCCTGCATCGCGCATTTTACATCTTAAAAATTTAAGCATGTTTCATTTTTGCATAGGATGTTTAGAGGACTACAACCATAGGACCGTTTGATTTAACATTATAACTGGACACCCTAGAAAACTTAAACTCGTCATGACAAGGAATTTGGAGCTAGCACTGTGGGCAGCACGGCCATCTTCAACAGCATAACGCATCTTCCCCAGCAAAACCATCCCTTTTTCCTAGAAATTAAACAACAATCCATAGGATTTTGAGGTTGTTTGCCCAGCGTAACATAAATCCTACACCTTTTTCTTCAGGCATTCGTATAGTTTTGCCGTAAACTCGTTNATATATATATATATATATATTTGTGAAAAGCCCAAGGGCTAATTTTATTGAAATAGAAAAGATTCATAAATGTTGTATGAGAGGGTCCAGTAGAGACACCTTACCCATACTATACCAAGTACATTGTTACTCCAACAAAAGATACAGATAGTCTCAAAAAATTAGAAACATGCAGAAAACAAGTAGTTAGGGACGAGCCAGTTTAGTCCTGCCTCTTCTTCTAGTTTTAAGAGCTGAGTCAGATAACAAACGTTGAAGTGTCGTGCAATTGTCAGGAGTAGCTAAAGTATCATCCATTAAGTTTCCAAGTTGGAGTGTACCTCCAACCTTCTTCTGCCGGGATGTGTAAACTTGTCATTCTTCATCTGAAAATTGGCTCATGTGATTCTCGGTTTGATTAGATATTAGAACCACAGTAGAAGGAAAAGCAGTCGTTGCCACAACGATAGGTTCTAGGGTCTGTGAAGTGTGAATTGTCACCTCTGCATCTGATGCTTTCTGAATAGGAGCTGCGGGGCTATCTTGACTTTTGGTCTGAACATTATCCCTTGTAGTATGGTCAGGAGAAGGATTCTCAGGGGCAGACACCCTTTCCTGTCTTGTGGTGATTCCTCTTTCAGGTTGGCTGCCATCAGTTTTGTTGGGAGCACGTTCAGGCACATGAGGTGCACTAACATCATGTTCCTGCTTTTGACTATTTGTTCTCAACTGTGGGTGCAATTTGAAATATTCTCTTGCGGGTGTTCAAACATCTTGCATTGTTTGCAGTAGTAAGGTTTTTGTTCCATAATGATTTTTTGCCAATAACCATTGTGAGCAGAGCCAAGCCAGACTTCTTCTACATCTGGTAGTGTAATATCTCTTTCAATCAAAATCCTTGCAATATAGGGACTTGAGAAGTAAACTGTAGGTGTGTCTACCTGTAAAAGTTTTCCAAGAATAGTCCCAATTGCATATTAGGTAGGTAGGTCAAAGAATTGAAGCTTGAGTTCATGTAATGAGAACCATATAGGCGCAATTGAGGGTTCTTGACTGGAATCAAAATCTAGGGTCCATTTGAGCAATTTCATATGATTGCCCTCGATTGTGATGAATTTATTTGAGAAAATCCTTTTATAATCTTCTTCTATGCTTAGCTGTATCATAACATGTCTTCCGTCGAAACCCATCTGCCAAGCCCCAATTAGTCTGACATCATAAAAAATCTTCCTGATAATCTCCATCTTAGGGCGACCTAATTGGAACTTTCCAACTAGTAAAAAATTTGTGTTTTTTTGAACGAGTTGAAATATCAGCGTTCGAGAAGAATAGTGCTGGTTTGTCTGTCTTCTTCTCTATTTTTTTGATGAGATTGCAATTTCCATGTCCTGCAATAGAATCATGGTACATCTGCGGGAACATCGGACTATCTGCAAGATGGAAAGCAGAGCTGCGTTTGTGTATCGCTGTAGCGGAGGGTTTGACGGGATTTTCATTGGCGAGGGTGGCTGCGTAGGATAGCCCTGAGGCCATGATCGTGCTTCACACAAGCACAACATGTGCAGAGAGGGGAGCCAAAGCGGTCAAGGGGAAACCGCAGTCGCAGCTCGACGAGGTCGACGAAGTGACAAGCCGCGGAGGATTCGCAACTCGACGAGGTTGACGCAAAAAGACGAGCTGCGAAACCTGCAGCTCGACGAGATCCACTCAGAAGCTGGCGCGAGGGAGAGACGACGAAGCCGCAAAATCCCTTTTTCGTTGGAAAAGAGTCAACGATCGCGGAAAACGAATGCAGAATTTGTCGTCGAGTACGAGAACTTCCGGNTAAATCAAGATTAGCAATATGTAAATGTGGCATGAGGTAACTAAATACAATGATTGTAAATCTTGCAAAGAAATTTTTTTTATCTCTGCATATTTCAATGGAACAAACATGTTTATTATGATATGCTCATTTTCAAAGAAGATTTTAATGTTGGTGATCAATTTAACGACAAGTAATCATCCTTGTCTAGATGAAGTCATCCATCCAAGTTCGTGAAGTCATTGGCAACTAGAAAGTAGCTTTGACAAAGCTGATTAATATTTAGCTAGCTTTCGTGAATACATATTGAAATGTGTTGGCTCTGACAGTTCACCAAAATCACAGCGAGTCAATGCTAAACCTAATGAGTTCGTGGTTCTCTAGACGAGTAATGAACCTTCAAGATATTTAGACGTACAATATAGTAAAATTTTGAATGAGAGAGGAGGCTACATTGTTTTGCTATTAGTAAAAGGCTTGAAGCAATGGTTAAAGCTAATTAACTAGGCTAGAAATCAAAACAATTGATAAACTTTTGAGAAATTTTCGAACTACTCATAATACGTGTTATCATATGTGAAGGTTTTAATAGTATTTGTTCAAGTGAGATATTTTAAATTTACGCAATTTTATATGTATCATGTTTGGTATGATGAAAAGAAATAATTAAAATTAAGAAATATTTAATCATAATTAAGATATGATAGAAAATAATAACTTTACTTTTTTCAAAATAATCCTAAATCATAATTTTTCGAAAGAAAAATGCCAAAATGCCAACAAAGACAACAAAAAAAATTAATAATAAGACTTTTTATATAGATCAAAACAACATTTAAACTGTATCTTTAGATTGACATGTATATCACTCAAATATTTAAGATCACATAAAAAAATATTCAACTTTCAAGCATAGATTTACGAGTCTAAGGTGTTATAAATTTAAATATCAAATTTTGTGTGTTAGATACTAAAATAAATAAAAATTGTGAGGTAGAAATGTAAGTTTTCCACAATATTTAATATAATAGAAGACGACAACTTTTTGTAAGTTGTTATTGATGATCGTAGGATGATGAATTTTTAGAATTGATTCTTGATTAACAAAATTTTATCATTAGGCGAGAATTTCAAAGTATTTTGAATAAGAAATATTTCAAATTTAAATTCATGATCATCCACTACAGGAAAAAACCCGATTAGCGTCAGACATTAGAATGCTTTCCAATGTTAATTTAGATTAGCATAGGAATAGTGTCTTTAAAATAGGTGTCACTAATTTATTTTGTGTTGATAATAGTGTCATATTTAATATGCGTCTGTATTAGTGTCGGAATCATCTGTCGCCAAAAATTACCGTCGAGCATGCAAGCGATGCTGACGTAGCGATGCAGTAGCATCGACTATGACCGATGTTGATTAGCGTCGAACAGGGAGGACACTAAATAGCATCTCATTGTCCGCCTTGTTTGACACTATTGCATCATTTTAGCGGCAACTTGTACCTTTGGCTGATTGTAGGTATTACTGTCAAAATTTTCGCACTCATCTGCCAATAGAGTTTTTTGTCAATGACCACCAGAGTTTATTATCCACCAACAACCATTATCGACCACCACCAACTACTACTTTAATCACTTTATAATAACTACTATAACCTCATACAACTATGACTTCTATAGCCAACTACTTCTACTATAACCCAGACTATGGTTTAAGTAGAATAATTATTGTCATAGCAATCAATTACTACAACAATCAACTAAGGCTTCTATAGCCAACTACAGTTTATATAGCCAACTACGACTATTAGGCCCCATCATGATTATTATAGTTAGACTACAACTGTTATAGTCTTTCAATTATCCTTAACAATTAAATATATTGATTATTTCAAAATAGTCATGATCCATCGTCATCTTGTATTAATCTAATCTTCCTTAGTCCAGATAAAAAGTCGATTTCTATACTCCTAACTTTAAAGTAGATTATTTTAACTAGACTAAACCTGTTGGCGCTTGTGCTTCGAGAATTTTTTCATGTAAAAATATCTTGATGTTTTCTCGTACTATTTTTTTTTAATCTATGCGTGTATTATATCTTTGTGTGGTGATATGACATCGTTCAATTACTACCATAAATTTTATTGCACATAAAAAAAGATATTCCACATTAATAGAACTTTTTGTTATTATTGAAAAATCAAATAGAACTTTGGAGCAGCTTGAATTAATCTTTTGCATGTATTTTATATAAATGCAAATTTTCTTATCTTCCTGGAAAAATTGCATACTAACAAAATATATAATAGAACAATTTGCTTCCATACCCCTCTATTCTATTGTATTTAGATATCCAACACCTACACTGTTGAAACTTGACTACACATACTAGATTCAATTTGAAATTTGCTCCATCCATCTTTATTATATATACATGTTTTGTCAAATCTCAAGCTGCCTAAGTTATTCAGACATGAATGCAGAACATGTCTTCCTATTTCTTCTTCTTCTTCCTCTTTCTCTTGCCCTCTCCATCTTCCTCGACAACCTTGTCAAATATTGTAACATGAAAAGAAAGAAAAAGATGCCACCGGGTCCATGGCGTCTCCCCATCCTTGGCAACCTTCATGCTCTCGATCCCAACAAGCCTCACCACTCTCTCCTCAGTCTCTCAAATAAGCATGGCCCTCTTATGCTCCTCCAACTTGGCTCCATACCCACACTTGTTGTTTCCTCCCGCGACATGGCCGAAGAGATTTTCACCAACCATGACCTCACTTTCTCCGACCGCCCTCAGCTCACCGCAGCAAAGAAGCTCTTTTACAATTGCACTAGCATATCGTTTGCTCCTCACAACGATCAGTGGCGCCAAGCCCGCAAGATTGCCGCCCATGAACTTCTTAGCCCTTGTCGTGTTCGATCATTTGAAGCAGTGCGAAGGGAAGAGGTGGAANAATAGAAAAAATTTGTATCCATACCACTATATTCTTTTGTGTTTAGAAATCCAACACCTACATTGTTGAAACATGACTACATATATTAGATTCATCTTAAAATAAATTTAGGAAAAAAATTTAAAACCCAATTCTAACAAAAAATTAGTAAATTTGCTCCATCCATCTTTATTATATATACATGTTTTGTCAAATCTCAAAACCATAAGCTGCCTAAGTTATTCAGACATGAATGCAGAACATGTCTTCCTATTTCTTCTTGTTCTTCTTCTTTCTCTTGCCCTCTCCATCTTCCTCANAAATATAAAAATTTGTATCCATACCACTATATTCTTTTGTGTTTAGAAATCCAACACCTACATTGTTGAAACTTGACTACAACTATTAGATTCATCTTTAAAAAAATTTAGAAAAAGAATTTAAAACAAAATTCTAACAAAAAGTTAGTAAATTTGCTCCATCCATCCTTATTATATATACATGTTTTGTCAAATCTCAAAACCATAAGCTGCCTAAGTTATTCAGACATGAATGCAGAACATGTCTTCCTATTTCTTCTTCTTCTTCTTTCTCTTGTCCTCTCCATCTTCCTCAGCAACCTTGTCAAATATTGTAACATGAAAAGAAAGAAAAAGATGCCACCGGGTCCATGGCGTTTCCCCATCCTTGGCAACCTTCATGCTCTCGATCCCAACAAACCTCACCACTCTCTCCTCAGTCTCTCAAATAAGCATGGCCCTCTCATGCTACTCCAACTTGGATCCATACCCACACTTGTTATTTCCTCCCGCGACATGGCTGAGGAGATTTTCACCAACCATGACCTCACTTTCTCCGACCGCCCTCAGCTCACCACAGCAAAGAAGCTCTTTTACAATTGCACTAGCATATCGTTTGCTCCTCACAACGATCAGTGGCGCCAAGCCCGCAAGATTGCCGCGCATGAACTCCTTAGCCNTGACCTCACTTTCTCCGACCGCCCTCAGCTCACCACAGCAAAGAAGCTCTTTTACAATTGCACTAGCATATCATTTGCTCCTCACAACGATCAGTGGCGCCAAGCCCGCAAGATTGCCGCGCATGAACTTCTTAGCGCTTGTCGTGTTCGATCATTTGAAGCAGTGCGAAGGGAAGAGGTGGAGAAGCTCATAACCACCATCAAACATCTCTCGGTAGCTAACTTGAGCGAGCTCATACACTCTCTGACAAACAACATGATTTGTCGAGTTGCGCTCGGTCATGAGTTTGGAGATGGCAAATATGGTGAAGGAGGGAAATGTCTTAATCATTTACTTTCAGAGGCTTTGGACTTGTTTGGCAGCTTCTGTGTGGCAGATTTCTTTCCTGGGATGCACTGGGTTGATCGATTGAGGGGCTTTCATGAGAGGTTAGAAAGGAACTTTGTAGAGATGGATAAGTATTTTCNTAACAACCATTAGTTTTTTCCAATTAAAATAAAATAAAATAAATTCCAAGCTTGCACTAAATGAAGTATCTCCAAGTAACCCAAGTTAGCACTCCATAACTTTTTATTTATACGATTGGAATTATAATGCAATAATTGATGTTAAAAAAATTAAAAATGAGTGTTTAGATACTATTAAATCCTAATTTGTGTGTGAATCACATCCCAATAAGAAATTAGAGAGAGAGAGAGAGAGAGAGAGAGAGAGTAAATGGTAATGAATAACATTATGTTTTGTTCATCCCCTTTTTATCTGATAAAATGATTCTTGATTTATAAAGAAGATGGTACAATATAGTAATATTATATTTTTGCCCTTACTTTACTGGCTGAGCTAGTATGGTTTCGACTCGACTTGATCCGGTTTGCTCGATTAGGCTGAGCTGGTGCTACCGGCCGGCTAAGCTTGATTGGCTTTGATTTGACAATACTAATTCAATTAGCTAAGCTTTGTCGATTATTTATTCTAGTATGGTTGACGATCCTCGATCTCTGGATGAGGACCTCCTATCGGTGGAGCAAGACTATGGTGTAACACGGTAACCTGATAAGTTCATTCCTCAACAATGAAAGCTTGTGGATGACCACTAGATTGTTATTTTGTTAATTTTTGGTCTCTGATGAAAAGCCTCAGGGCATCCGTGAGACAGCTGGTGATATCAAAAAACTGGTTTTTCCTTGGGTCGAATTATCGGAATGTAAGTTGCCTCCTTCGGTTGACTTTACTGTAGTGATTAGTTCGGGTTCATATCTGTCATAATTTAGTCGGATTGGTTTGGATTTAGAATGATTGTTTGTCCTTTTATCTTTCTCCTTGCTCAATCAGCCATCAGATGTGGCTTAGATGGCTAGATATGGTTAGATGATTGAGTCTCCAAATCTTTTGTCGGTGGGTCCTATTTTGTTGTGCTTCCTTTCATCTGAACCATTACATCTCATCGGGATCAGTGCTGACTTACCACCCAAATTTTGTGTATTTACATATATAATATTTAAATTATATTTGTGGGATAATTACTTACAAGCCACCTGAAACATTGATATTTACAAATTAACCACCCAGGTGATTTCTTTGAACTACTAAACCGACGGATTAATGCATGCCACACTCAAACTATTCAGAATTTGATAAAAATAAAAATATGAGTGGGGATTTTACCACAATTTTTCATATTTTAGTGAGAATTTGGAAAATAGACGAAAAAGAGTAGTTGATCTGTAAATAGCAAATTTCAAGCGGTCTATATGCAATTGTCCCTATTTTTATATTTACATCATTTAAATTTTCTAATATCGCATTGAAAATATCACTAATTTAACTTTTCAAATGTAAAGCATGCATAATTAAAATAATTATTNAAGAGTGGTTGATCTGTAAATAGCAAATTTCAAGCGGTCTATATGCAATTGTCCCTATTTTTATATTTACATGATTTAAATTTTCTAATATCGCATTGAAAATATCATGCATAATTAAAATAATAAAAATTATAATTTAGATGTGAGAAATAAAAATACATAATTTTTAAACATGTTTCTCCCACATGATTGCCGGACTGTATTAACGAAGAGATGAGACATTTCGGAAATGNGAGAAATAAAAATACATAATTTTTAAACATGTTTCTCCCACATGATTGCCGGACTGTATTAACGAAGAGATGCGACATTTCGGAAATTTTGATGAAAGAATGTTATAAAAGTAAGAAAATAATTATCTATATTAATTATTAATGTGGGAGAAAATAAAATAAAGTTTATTAATATTATAAAAATTGTCTGTTTCATTAATTTGATTTGGCGTTGGAAGTGTAGAAATAATTGATCCATATTAATTATTTATAAAATATATTTGTCATATACAGCATATCTAATTCTTATAAATTTACAAATCTAACATTTGAGTCAGCTTGTCTGTTTCAGGATAAGCTGCTTATCTTGAAACGCGGCTCGCAGGTGTCGACCCACGGTCTGCGTTTAGTATAAAAAACTCAAACGCAGTTTCGGATAAGCTGGCGAAACGTCCGAACCAAACGGCACGGCAGCGTTTTGAAAACGCCGCCCGCACTTATAAGCTGACCCAAACAGACCCTTAAGCTTTCATACTTACATGAATAGAACTCAAAATTCTAAAATCGCACTCCAATTTTATTAATAATGAATGTAAATTGCATCTGTTAATATTGTGCGGTAGAAAAAAAAAAAGATTGAAATGAATATTAGTATCGCTTCTTAAATAGAATCAATATTTGATAATTTTAATGGAATTAAATTTTTTTAGACATAATTAGAGTTACCTAATTATAATATAAAATCAACCTCGAGCCAATTTATTAATTATGTCCTCTCATGTCCAAGCCCATTTAGTGTTCGAAGAGAAAGGGTACATACCACCCAATTCCTATGCACTTTATAGTGTAATATTCATTACTCCGCCTTAATCAAGAAGCTTGATGCATGCTTTGGGCAACTCGACCCTCACTATTCCATTTGGGGGCGGTGGTTCGGTGCAGTGCCGCAATTATCAGTTTAGGTAAACTACCCTTTCGCAACTTTTTCAAAAAATTACTAGTGAAATTCATCTTTATAGCTAGTCTTAACTCTCTGAAAAATGAAAAAAAAAATAAAAAAAAATAAANTGGCGTTGGAAGTGTAGAAATAATTGATCCATATTAATTATTTATAAAATATATTTGTCATATACAGCATATATAATTCTTATAAATTTACAAATCTAACATTTAGGGTCCGTTTAGGGCAGCTTGTGCGCTTCAGGATAAGCTGCTTATTCTGAAACGCGGCCCGCGGGCCGGCCGCAAGGGTCAACCCGCTGCCTGCGTTTAGTGTAAAAACTCAAACGCAGTTTCGGATAAGCCGGCGAAATGCTCGAAAACGGTACGACCGCGTTTTGAAAACGTTGCCCGTACTTATAAACTGCCCCAAATGACCTTTTAAGCTTTCATATTTACATGAATAGAACTCAAAATTCTAAAATCGCACTCCTATTTTATTAATAATGAATGTAAATTGCATCTCTTAATATTGTGCGGCAAAAAAATAAAAAGAAATTAGGATTATTAATCTTAATCTCAAGCTTAAGATATTAAAAAAAATATTTAGATCCATAATCAATTTGTTGTGAAAATTAATCCGCTTCAACATTAGTTATGTTTTGACTACTTTAAGCTTTAATTTATGTTACATTTTTTTTATTTTTAAATTAATAAAATTATTTAATTTTGAAAAATGTACCTTTAACAAGAAGAAAAATTCAATCATATGGCTGTTTATCAATCAATTGATTCAGTTGTTCTTCTCCATATAATTAGATTGCGACAATTCAATTTGTATTTTCAATGATGAACATTGTCATAACAAAAATAAGTTTGTTTCGTTATATATTTATCAGTAATATTGATTGAAAAGAATAATAGTATCGCTTCTTAAATAGAATCAATATTTGATAATTTTAATGGAATTAATTTTTTTTAGACATAATTAGAGTTACCTAATTATAATATAAAATCAACCTCTAGCCAATTTATGAATTATGTGCTCTCATGTCCAAGCCCATTTATTGTTCGAAGAGAAAGGGTACATACCACCCAATTCCTATGCAATGTATAGTGTAATATTCATTACTCCGCCTTAATCAGGAAGCTTGATGCATGTTTTGGGCAACTCAACCCTCGCTATTTGAGCAACTCGGTCCATTCGGGGCGGTGGTGTGGTGCAGCGCCGCACATATCAATTTAGGTGAACTACAATTTTGCAACTTTTTCAAAAAAATTACTGATGAAATCTGTATTTTCTCACCGGTCCTGACTAGATGCGGTGTCATCTTTATAATTAGACTAACTTTCTCAAAAATAAAAAAAAAAATAAAAAAAATAATAACTACCACAACTTTTTGAATATCATATTATTCTTCAACTATTTCAATAAACTACAGCCGCCCCAAACTGACCCTTGGCTCAAAGAGTTCAAACTTCGATTACTTAACACTTAGGTTGAAACCAACCAAACCTAAATTGAAACTCAAAACATTGATGAAATCATCTAAAAAAAGAGCTTGAATCCAAGATGCAACCCAACTATTTAACCAAGAGACTAGCTACCTTGAGTTGACAATGATATACTGTTTGGAGTCAGATTAAAAAGTTACGAGACTTCTACCTACAAAAGAGGTGAGGACCCTTGTAAGAAGATTATAGTAAAGAAAACTTGTATCTCGTCATTATATGATTATCAACCCTTGATTCATCAACACATTTAAGCAAGACACAATTCCATCTAGATACTCTTTCATCATATTATAAACAAATAAAAATAAAAAAAATTCCTACTAGCTATCTGACTCTGAATTTCAAGTCTAAAATGACAAAACTCACCAATGTTGCAATCTTTGAAGGAATAATAGTGTTCTTTCTTTGAAGCTCAAACACAAATTAAAATGACTCCAAGCTTGAAATTCAGCATTTTAACTCAGCAATCTTCTTCTCACTTGAATCTCTCAAAATCTTCTTTGAATCTTCATACTAGCATGCTTTATATATGTAACACAACTCTTACGTATTTACATTTCTAACAACTAAATTTTAATTTTTACATTCACAACACAAAGCTTTCATATCAAATCAAAAATAAAATTCTTACTAACATTTAAAGATTGAAGGAATTTATTTCAAGCGCAACTAAAATGTTAAGTTTAGGTGTTAAATATGTAAATACATAAGAATAGTGTGATATGTGTATCTCCCAAAAAAATAAAAAACAGCTTGCTGTAAATAGCTAGAAAAAGCAGGAGCTTGTGAGAACATGCAGACAAGATCAGCGTAGCTTAAGTGTGAAAATTAATTGACAGAATCAAACTCCATGGACAAAGAGATTATCATCCTCAAATGTAGATTCCCAATCCAATCTCCTTTGGATTAGTTTCCACCATCCAAGGGGGCCTGATGAAATTCAAGAGCAAAGATGAACATTATGAAGTTTTCCAGCACCTGAGAAATCGAAGAATGTTCGGTAGAAGAGCTTTACTTGTTCATCACAAAGTTGGAAGTTCCATCAGCAGCACGCTCCAGGAGTTTCTTTCTAGCCTCCACAGCGATTCCCTCGGGCTGCATGCATAATATCAAGGGATAACTACATACAGAGCACTCGAGGCATTATTATCTACAAAATTATCACCCAGCTGATTTTTTTGAACTAGCGAACCAATGAATTTATACGCGCAACAATCAATCCATTCATAATTTGATAGAAGGGGAAAAACATGCGTTAATTTAGTGAATTTTGATATTTGGGAGAATATNTATATATATATCTATATATATATATATATATATATATATATATATATATATATATATATATAAACAACCTTTAAATAAATCAAGATTAGAAATATGTGAATGTTGCATGAGGTAACTAAATACTATGATTGTAAATCTTGCAAAGAAGATTTTTTATCTCTACATATTTCAATGGAACAAACATGCTTATTATGATATGCTCATTTTCAAAGAAGATTTTAATGTTTGCGATCAGTTTAACGACAAGTAATCATCCTTGTCTAGATGAAGTAATCCATCCAAGTTCCTGAAGTCATTGGCAACTAGAAAGTAGCTTCGACAATTCTTGAATACATATTGAAATGTGTTGGCTCTGACAATTCACTAAAATCACAGCGAGTCAATGCTAATCCTAATGAGTTTGTGGTTCTCTAGACGAGTAACAAACCTTCAAGATATTTAGACGTACAATATAGTAAAATTTTGAATGAGAGAGGAGGCTACATTGTTTTGCTATTAGTAAAAGGCTTGAAGCAATGTTTAAAGCTAATTAACTAGGCTAGAAATCAAAACAGTTGATAAAGTTTTGAGAAATTTTCGAACGTCTCATAATAAGTGTTATCATATGTGAAAGTTTTAATAGTATTTGTTCAAGTGAGATACTTTAAATTTACGCAATTTTATATGTATCATGCTTAGTATGATGAAAAGAAATAATTAAAATTAAGAAATATTTAATCATAATTAAGATATGATAGATAATAATAACTTTACTTTTTCAAAATAATCCTAAATCATAATTTTCCGAAAGAAAAATGTCAAAATGCCAACAAAGACAACAAAAAAAAATAATAATGACTTTTTATATAGATTAAAACAATATTCAAAGTGTATTTTTAGATTGACATGTATATCACTCAAATATTTAAGATCACATCAAAAAATATTCAACTTTCAAGCATAGATTTACATTTCTAAGGTGTTATAAATTTAAATATCAAATTTTGTGTGTTAGATACTTAAATAAAAAAAAATGTGAGGTAGGTATTTAAGTTTCCCACAATATTTAATATAATAGAAGACAAGACAACTTTTTGTAAGTTGTTATTGATGCAATAGCGTCGACTATGGCCGATGTTGATTACCATCAAACTGGGCAGACACTAAATAACGTCTCAGTATATGTCTTGTTCGACATTATTGCATCGTTTTAGCGGCGACTGATATCTTCGGCTGATTGTTGGTATTACTGTCGAAATTTTCAGACTCGTCGGCCACTAGAGTTCTTTGCCAGTGACCACTAGAGGTTATTGTCGACGAACAACCATTATCGGCCGCCACCAACTACTACTTTAATCACTTTATAATAACTACTATAACCTCATACAACTATGACTTCTATAGCCAACTGCATCTACTATAAACTTGGACTTTGGTTTAAGTAGAATAATTATTGTCATAGCAATCAATTACTACAATAGGCAACCAAGGCTTCTATAGCCAACTACAGTTTATATAGCCAACTACGACTATTAAGCCCTATCATGATTATTATAGTTAGACTACAAATGTTATAGTCTTTCAATTATCCTTAACAATTAAATATATTGATTATTTCAAAATGGTTATGATCCATCATCATCTTGTATTAATCTAATCTTCCTTAGCCCATATAAAAAGTTGATTTCTAAACTAGACTAAACCTGCTGGCTTTTGTGCTTCGAGAACTTTTTCATGTAAAAATATCTTGATGTTTTCTCATACTATTTTTTTTTATCTATGCGTCTATTATATCTTTGTGTGGTGCTATGACATCGTTAAATTACTCTCATAAATTTTATTGCACGTAAAAAGTGTTTTTCCACATTAATAGAACTTCTTGTTATTATTGAAAAATCAAATAGAACTTGATGTCTGCCGGGCATTTGATTATTTGGAGCAGCTTGAATTAATCTTTTGCATGTATTTTATATAAATGCAAAATTTTCTTATCTTCTTGGAAAAATTGCATACTAATAAAATATAAAATAGAAAAAATTTGTATCCATACCACTATATTCTTTTGTGTTTAGAAATCCAACACCTACATTGTTGAAACATGACTACATATATTAGATTCATCTTAAAATAAATTTAGGAAAAAAATTTAAAACCCAATTCTAACAAAAAATTAGTAAATTTGCTCCATCCATCTTTATTATATATACATGTTTTGTCAAATCTCAAAACCATAAGCTGCCTAAGTTATTCAGACATGAATGCAGAACATGTCTTCCTATTTCTTCTTGTTCTTCTTCTTTCTCTTGCCCTCTCCATCTTCCTCAACAACCTTGTCAAATATTGTAACATGAAAAGAAAGAAAAAGATGCCACCGGGTCCATGGCGTCTCCCCATCCTTGGCAACCTTCATGCTCTCGATCCCAACAAGCCTCACCACTCTCTCCTCAGTCTCTCAAATAAGCATGGCCCTCTCATGCTACTCCAACTTGGATCCATACCCACACTTGTTATTTCCTCCCGCGACATGGCTGAGGAGATTTTCACCAACCATGACCTCACTTTCTCCGACCGCCCTCAGCTCACCACAGCAAAGAAGCTCTTTTACAATTGCACTAGCATATCGTTTGCTCCTCACAACGATCAGTGGCGCCAAGCCCGCAAGATTGCCGCGCATGAACTCCTTAGCCCTTGTCGTGTTCGATCATTTGAAGCAGTGCGAAGGGAAGAGGTGGAGAAGCTCATAACCACCATCAAACATCTCTCGGTAGCTAACTTGAGTGAGCTCATACACTCTCTGACAAACAACATGATTTGTCGAGTTGCGCTCGGTCATGAGTTTGGAGATGGCAAATATGGTGAAGAAGGAGGGAAATGTCTTAATCATTTACTTTCAGAGGCTTTGGAGTTGTTTGGCAGCTTCTGTGTGGCAGATTTCTTTCCTGGGATGCAATGGGTTGATCGATTGAGGGGCTTTCATGAGAGGTTAGAAAGGAACTTTGTGGAGATGGATAAG
>JXCR01143029.1:88226-105642 GCA_002079205.1 Phalaenopsis hybrid cultivar | reverse complement strand
GTAGAGAAAAGAAGATAGAGTGAGAAAGTGAGAAACTTTCTCCTGCAATTATTATTGTGTTCAAACGGTGTAAATTCCTCAATTAGTAAAATCCTCTGCAACTCCGTGGATGTAGGCAATTTGCCGAACCACGTAAATCTGTGTGTTTTCTGGTGTGAATTTTTCTCGTATCATTTTTATTTTTCACTTCGTCGTCGATCGTTTTAAATTTCAAAGTTACCAAAACANGAATACCTCAAACAGGTGATAAAGGAATCACTGCGGCTAAAACCTCCCGTCACACTCATAGCACGAAGAACCCTCCAGCCCTGCGAAATCCAAGGATATATAATCCCTGCCAACACTCGTGTTATTCTCAATGCATATGCTATCTCCATGGACCCAAATGTTTGGGAGAGGCCGCAGGAGTTTTGGCCAGAGAGATTTGATGGAAGGAAAGTAGATTTCATAGGACGGTATTTTGATTTTTTGCCCTTTGGATCGGGGAGGAGAAAGTGCCCCGGGATTACCTTTGCTATGGCTATTATTGAGCTCACGTTGGCTAATCTCCTCCATTGCTTCGATTGGTCACTCCCGGATGGAATGAAGGTTGAAGATATTAGCATGGAGGAGGCCACTGGAATCACAGTGCATAAGAAAGAGGCACTTTGTTTGGTTGCCAAACCAAAGTGGTGAGGTTGGTGAGACCCAGATGCATATCCAAAGCGTAGTCTTTTCTCCAAATACATATCTCTATTTCAACTCCAAATAAGAATGTCTCTGGCCAATAATGCACGTTGAGCATATCAAATAGAGTACTTGGTTATGTATCATTTACATTTAGATTGATTGTGATAGTTTTGACCATTGGATGTATGAAAATGCTTATTATCTCAACAATCAATGGCTGGAGCATTTCATCTTATTTGATGATATTTTTATACTTCATGGAAATAAATTAATGATATCATATATAATGTTATTTGGCATATGATAAAAACTAATCATATCTTTTATATTAAATTAAAAAAATAATAATAATTTACCTAATCTATGATTTAACAACCATTAGTTTNTTCAACTCCAAATAAGAATGTCTCTGGCCAATAATGCACATTGAGCATATCATATAGAGTAGTTGGTTATGTATCATTTACATTTAGATTGATTGTGATAGTTTTGACCATTTGATGTATGAAAATGCTTCTTATCGCAACAATCAATGGCTCGACCATTTCATCTTATTTGATGATATTTTTATACTTGATGGAAATAAATTAATGATATCACATATAATGTTATTTGGCATATGACAAAAACTAATCATATCTTTTATATTAAATTAAAAATAATAATAGTTTACCTAATCTATGATTTAACAACCATTAGTTGTTTCCAATTAAAATAAAATAAAATAAATTCCAAGCTTGCACTAAATGAAGTATCTCCAAGTAACCCAAGTTAGCACTCCATAATTATTTATTAATACGATTGGGGTTATAATGCAATAATTGATGTTAAAAAAATTGAAAATGAGCGTTTACATATTGTTAAATATTAATTTGTCTGTGAATCATATTTCAAAGATTAGAGCATAAGAAATTAGAGAGAGAGAGTAAACGGTAATGAACAACATTATGTTTTGTTCATCCCCTTTTTATCTCATAAAATGATTCTTGATTTATAAAGAAGATGGTACAATATAGTAATATTATATTTTTGCCCTTACTTTACTGGCTGAGCTAGTATGGTTTTGACTCGATTTGATCCGGTTTGGTCGATTAGGCTGAGCTGGTGCTACCAGCCGACTAAGCTTGATTGGCTTTGATTTGACAATACTAATTCAATTAGCTAAGCTTTGTCGATTATTTATTCTAGTATGGTTGACGATCCTCGATCTCTGGATGAGGACCTCCTATCGGTGGAACAAGACTATGGTGTAACACAGTAACCCGATAAGTTCATTCCTCAACAATGAAAGCCTGTGGATGATCACAAGATTGCTATTTTGTTAATTTTTTGTCTATGATGAAAAGCCTCAGGGCATCAGTGAGACAGCTGGTGATATCAAAAAACTGGTTTTTCCTTGGGTCGAATTATCAGAATGTAAGTTGCCTCCTTCTGTTGACTTTACTGTAGTGATCAGTTCGGGTTCATATCTGTCATAATTTAGTCGGATTGGTTTGGATTTAGATTGATCGTTTGTCCTTTTATCCTTCTCCTTGCTCGATCAGCCATCAGATGTGGCTTAGATGGCTAGATATGGTTAGATGATTGAGTTTTCAAATCTTTTGTCGGTGGGTCCTCCTTTGTTGTGCTTCCTTTCATCTGAACCATTACATCTCATCGGGATCAGTGCTGACTTACCACCCAAATTTTGTGTATTTACATATATAATATTTAAATTATATTTTTGGGATAATTACATACATGCCACATGAAACACTGATATTTACAAATTAACCACTCAGGTGATTTCTTTGAACTACTAAACCGACGTATTTATGCATGCCGCACTCAAACTATTGACAAATTGATAAAAATAAAAATATGAGTGGGGATTTTACCACAATTTTCATATTTTAGTGAGAATTTGAAAAACAGACGAAAAAGAGTGGTTGATCTGTAAATAGCAAATTTNAACTTCCATAACTTTTTGAACATCATATTATTCTTCAACTATTTCAATAAACTACAGTCGCCCCAAGCTGACCCTTAACTCAAAGAGTTCAAACTTTGATTAGTTAACACATAGGTTGAAGCCAACCAAACCTATATTGAAACTCAAAACATTGATGAAATCATATAAAAAAGAGCTTGAATCCAAGATGCAACCCAACTATTTAACCAAGTGATTAGCTACCTTGAGTTGACAATGATATCCTGTTTGGAGTCAGATTAAAAAGTTACGAGACTCCTACCTACAAAAGAGGTGAGGACCCTTGTTATAGTAAAGAAAACTTGTATCTCGTCATTATATGATTATCAACCCTTGATTCATCAACACATTTAAGCAAGACAATTCCATCTAGATACTCTTTCATCATATTATAAACAAATAAAAATTAAAAAAAAAATTCCTTCTAGCTATCTGACTCTGAATTTGAAGTCTAAAATGACAAAACTCACCAATGTTGCAATCTTTGAAGGAATAATAGTGTTCTTTCTTTGAAGCTCGAACACAAATTAAAATGACTCCAAGCTTGAAATTCAGCTTTTTAACTCAGCAATCTTCTTCTCACTTGAATCTCTCAAAATTTTCTTTGAATCTTCATACTAGCATGCTTTATATATATAACACAATTCTTATGTATTTACATTTCTAACAACTAAATTTTAATTTTTGCATTCACAACACGAAGCTTTCATAACAAATCAAAAATAAAACTCTTACTAACATTTAAAGGTTGAAGCGCTTTTTTCAAGCGCAACTAAAATGTTAAGTTTAGGTGTTAAATATGTAAATACATAAGAATTGTGTGATATGTATATCTTCCAAAAAAACAAAAAACAGCTTGCTGTAAATAGCTAGAAAAAGCAGGAGCTTGTGAGAACATGCAAACAAGATCAGCGTAGCTTAAGTGTGTGAAAATTAATTGACAGATTCAAACTCCATGGAGAAAGAGATTATCATCCTCAAATGTAGATTCCCAATCCAATCTCCTTTGGATTAGTTTCCACCATCCAAGGGGGCCTGATGAAATTCAAGAGCAAAGATGAACATTATGAAGTTTTCCAGCACCTGAAAAATCGAAGAATGTTCGGTAGAAGAGCTTTACTTGTTCATCACAAAGTTGGAAGTTCCATCAGCAGCACGCTCCAGGAGTTTCTTTCTAGCCTCCACAGCGATTCCCTCGGGCTGCATGCATAATATCAAGGGATAACTACATACAGAGCACTCGAGGCATTATTATCTACAAAATTATCACCCAGCTGATTTTTTTGAACTAGCGAACCAATGAATTTATACGCGCAACAATCAATCCATTCATAATTTGATAGAAGGGGAAAAACATGCGTTAATTTAGTGAATTTTGATATTTGGGAGAATATGATAAATGGTCAAATGTGTAAGAGATACCTGTTCTGGGAACCAGACACCTGGCTGTGTAGCACCCTCCAGGAGTGCCATGGCAAATGCAGCAGTTGCATTCCCAACAGATCTGTTAAGAGAAATAATAGGATGATGCACATACTGCTGAGTATGAAAAGTTTGAGGTATCAAATTAACATAATGACACAAACAATATTGAAAGGCGTTAGCATCTTTACATAAATATATAATTGTCTCTGTGGAAAAAACAAAGCTAGTGTAGAAAGGCCAATTATAAGAAAAGTTAGCATGACAGAGAATACACAAAAAAAAAAAAAGATAGGGAAAAANCATAATGACACAAACAATATTGAAAGGCGTTAGCATCTTTACATAAATATATAATTGTCTCTGTGGAAAAAATAAAGCTAGTGTAGAAAGGCCAATTATAAGAAAAGGTAGCATGACAGAGAATACACAAAAGAAAAAAAGATTGGGAAAAAAGTAGAGGTAGACACAACAAAGAATGACAGGAACCTAGTTGGGTTTAGAGGGATGAGAGTGTAGAATGGAAGTAGATCAGAGAAGATAATATTTGCTAAAGTAGGGCTCAAATTCAATCGATTAATGAAAATGATTGACTTACATGAAAGNTAGGGAAAAAAGTAGAGGTAGACACAACAAAGAATGACCGGAACCTAGTTGGGTTTAGAGGGATGAGAGTGTGGAATGGAAGTAGATCAGAGAAGATAATATTTGCTGAAGTAGGGCTCAAATTCAATCGATTAATGAAAATGATTGACTTACATGAAAATGGAGATCGCATCTGTATTTGTATTACTCCATAGTCCATGATCATTTTAAATTTAGAGAATACAAAGAGAAGCTGAAAAATANACATGAAAATGGAGATCGCATCTGTATTTGTATTACTCCATAGTCCATGATCATTTTAAATTTAGAGAATACGAAGAGAAGCTGAAAAATATTAAAATTTTCAAGAGAATCCTATAAGCTGCTGCTTGGTTGCATGTAGGATTTAAGAGACTCCAAAGTGAGACTTAATAAATCATGTAAATCCGGAATTGGGAAGTCATGAGGCAGTTAAGTCTAAAAAATTATTTCGCATAAAAAAAATAAAATTCGATTAAATTGAGGCGCGGTTTGGATTCAAGTCTATTAGCTCAAATAGAATTTTAAAGTCGTTATACAAGTACAATATTAAACAATATGCCCATCACCTACACCCTTAATCATCAATTAACAATGAACAAAAAATAAGCACGTCAAAGATTTGAAGTAAATGATCAANGGATTCAAGTCTATTAGCTCAAATAGAATTTTAAAGTCGTTATACAAGTACAATATTAAACAATATGCCCATTACCTACACCCTTAATTATCAATTAACAATGAACAAAAAATAAGCACGTCAAAGATTTGAAGTAAATGATCACATTAAACAACACATTTAACCCATTTCCAACAATCACCGTGACGTATTGCTAAATTATAGATTATCAATAAAATTATTGTCTTCATCATCTGCCGCATGCTCACCCAACTTGCTATCATTTTGCATTACAGCTTGAGACATTTTAAAATAAAAGTCATGATTGTGATAGCAATCAAATAAAATCATGTAACACAACACAAATAATGATAATATCAAGCTGCACACTCAATACAAATTATTGCATATGAGTTAGCACATGAAACTATTCTTTCAAAATATCAAATATTTATTCAGCTATGTCACATAGCTATGCATGACAATGATTGTTCAGTTCCAACGCCATTGACTATCTACGAAATGTGCCTCATGAAACTACAATAGTACTAATATCCTTGAAAGGATGCTATAACTTTAATAGTGCTAGTGTAGCCAAAGTTAACCAAATAATAACTTTCCTTTTGAGACAAAAATGCTTCTTTCACCAAATCATAGCGCCCTTATATATGTTGTTGATACCTCCCATCCAGAAACGACGAAAACAGATTATAGATCAAATAAGACAACCACCATCACATTTTGAAAAATAAATCTTATTCTATTTTAGATTTATTTTGCAATTCTCAGCCAACAATTACGAGTACATGTGTACAATCAATTTTGCTCCAATTGAGTTGCCAAAGAAATGATGAAAATGCGAATTTGCTCTCAAAAAAAGATGAAAATCTGCTTCAATCATGGCAAACTGATGACTTATCTGCCAGTAACAGGATTGCTTTTAGCACATTCTTAAAGTACCAGTATGCCATTTCCAATGAAATCTGGAAGACTTCACACAATTGTCGATAACTTTGGTCATGTGCAATGCTTCTAAGAAATATCCTNAAATAATAACTTTCCTTTTGAGACAAAAATGCTTCTTTCACCAAATCATAGCGCCCTTATATATGTTGTTGATACCTCCCATCCAGAAACGACGAAAACAGATTATAGATCAAATAAGACAACCACCATCACATTTTGAAAAATAAATCTTATTCTATTTTAGATTTATTTTGCAATTCTCAGCCAACAATTACGAGTACATGCGTACAATCAATTTTGCTCCAATTGAGTTGCCAAAGAAATGATGAAAAAGCGAATTTGCTCTGAAAAAAAGATGAAAATCTGCTTCAATCATGGCAAATTGATGACTTATCTGCCAGTAACAGGATTGCATTTAGCACATTCTTAAAGTACCAGTATACCATTTCCAATGAAATCTGGAAGACTTCACACAATTGTTGATAACTTTGTTCATGTGCAATGCTTCTAAGAAATATCCTAAGCTATTTGTCTATAGCTATGTTCTTTGTGTCGCTAAGTGGGACGAGACCTATCCAAATACCTAATAGCTGCACAAGTGCCTCAACTGGTAAGCCTGAAGCAGTTATATGCCTCAAATGGTAAGCCTGAAGCAGTCAATGAATGACCGACCAATACATTTGTCACATACTAATGCCCTGTGTATCATCTATCAAACTTGGGTCTGCAAATGAAATGCTGCTAATCTGAGGAACTACTAACCTCCATAACCACATGAATTGGCTCATTGATAGGCAATAGCATCCTTCAATTTTTTGTAATGCCAACTCACCTTGGCCTAGTTGTTGAGAGCTCTATTTTCAAACAAGAGGTTTTGGTTTCTGGGCCTTATATATGCAGTGTGCATGCATCCGTGTGTGTGTGCGTGTGTATGGGGGAAGATACCTTCAATTTTATGTAATTATAGTTTATTATACGTGCCTTTCAAATAATTAAGCATTTATGTATATCAAATACTATAAAGTTGTATGCAAACAAATAAAATATCACTTTCAAGATGTGATAAAATCATTCACCCTGAGATTACAAAGCAATAATGAAATAGCTACTATCATCCCTTGGGCCATAAAACCCTATCAACCAAACAGAACAAACATGGTAATGCGGAGGACTGACAAAAACATGTTAATTCCAAGTGCAAAGCATTTTCCCATCACATCTCTTCAATATGATTCCTTTATTGAACTGTGACTTGTAAAAAAAGTTTCACTTGAAATGTTCTCAATGTTACAAAGTCTTTTCAGGCACTTGCTCATCTTCACTAGAGCATGTCAATCAAGTGAATGCTTCAAAATTTCAACATTCTCAATCAGCATAAAAGTGTTAGAATATATCCTACCTATAAAATGGAATCCTCCGAACACACAGACTCTGTAATTTTATTGATCATATTGCATATTTCATGCCTTAAAAATTTAAAGGTGTCTATTGAGTTGTCCACCAAGTTTAAGCTGTTTCTAAATTTGATTTTGTTGCATTAATTGCAAATCCTACAAGATGAATGGTTGACCATCATCACAAAGGGTATTCTCATAAGCAATATACTTTCTTTGGGGATGCGTAATAGTTGAGTAAGCAGTTTTTTTCCTTTTTTACCCGACATATATGTTAGATTTTTTTTTTAAACTGTTCAATTGGTTCNTAAAATATCACTTCCAAAGATGTGATAAAATCATTCACTCTGAGATTACAAAGCAATAATGAAATAGCTACTCTCATCCCTTGGGCCACAAAACCCTATCAACCAAACAGAACAAACATGGTAATGCGAAGGACTGACAAAAACATGTTAATTCCAAGTGCAAAGCATTTTCCCATCACATCTCATCAATATGATTCCTTTATTGAACTGTGACTTGTAAAAAAAGTTTCACTTGAAATGTTCTCAATGTTACAAAGTCTTTTCAGGCACTTGCTCATCTTCACTAGAGCATGTCAATCAAGTGAATGCTTCAAAATTTCAACATTCTCAATCAGCATAAATGTGTTAGAATATATCCTACCTATAAAATGGATTCCTCCGAACACACACACACTCTGTAATTTTATTGATCATATTGCATATTTCAGGCCTTAAAAATTTAAAGGTGTCTATTGAGTTGTCAACCAAGTTCAAGCTGTTTCTAAATTTGATTTTGTTGCATTATTTGCAAATCCTACAAGATGAATGCTTGACCATCATCACAAAGGGTATTCTTATAAGCAATATACTTTCTTTGGGGATGCGTAATAGTTGAGTAAGCAATTTTTTTCCTTTTTTACCCGACATATATGTTAGATTTTTTTTAAACTGTTCAATTGGTTCTTAATTTAATTTCATTAGTAAATTGTATCACTTTTTTATGTTAATTTGTTATGTTACTAATGTTTTAATATAAAATTTCCCTTCACTATCACTAAGTTACCAATGCAAATTTTTTTATACATAAAAGCTCGTGACCTAGCATTAACCTCTCATTTTTTTCTGTTAAGTTTAAGTTCATCACAACAATAAGCATAGAAATTTCACTGTAGATGAGTCTTCTAGGCTTAATTTATTGAGAATCAGAATTCATCTGTGAGGTGGCACAGGTTCGCACCATGCTAAGAAGAATGGTTCCTTGCTTACTTCCTGAAAGGAATTATGTATTACATAACACAGTAAGTACAACAATCTAAATTGGCAAATTCTCAGAATTAGTGAGTTATTACTGACTTTCGGTTTTGGATGTAACCTGCATGCTACCTACACTTAAGTTGGATAAACCAACAATGCATATTTGAAATTTTGATTTAGTAAAATTCTTTATCTATAGTTACTTTAGAATGGTCGTGTCAATCTTACATTGTCGTTATGATGATTGAAGTAAAATGAATGGCAAAATAAGGAAGAAAAATTAACATATTCACAAAGGTATAAGATTAACACCCACTTAGCAGAAATTAAAAAAAAAAGTGAACTACTAAATCGGACCCAAATAGTTGTGATAAGGTTCATGGATGAAAGTGTTGATGTGTTAAAAAAAAGTTACTAAAATCTCACTAAGAAATACAAGTTGCTCCATAAATCAATCTATATGACCATCAAGTCAATGAAGAAGGTACACAAATAAAATTGTAATTTTTAAGTATATTTCAGTATAAACCAAAACAATATTTTAAAAAAGCAAACAGAAGACAAGTGGCACTAAATGAGACCTTACTACTTACCCAGCATTTTTGTCAATAAATATACATACTCCAGCAAAAAGTACTATGTTGGTGCTGTTAGTAGTTTTGAAATCATGCACATAAATCGTTTTCTCAAATGAAAAAGAAATTTAATGTCTATAACTTACACAGACAGTTTTTTGTGAGTAAACAGTCCAAGAGTACTCCGTCCATTAGTGCAATCGAGGTCCACCTAAAATAAATTCAAAAAAGTTTCATATATGATTTTATTTTATCAACCAAGAACATGTAAGAAATTTCCCCACTACATGCTCCATGTAACCACTTACTCTCATTGATACACGTTCTCCGGCAATACCATCTATAGCACGTACAAAAGGATCAAAAAGTTGAACCAATTGCTGGACTTTAGTCTTATCTCTAAGAATACTCTGAAAATGAGTGAATGTTAGATCAAATGTTTGTTATATGCTTTTTATAAACACNAATAGTTGTGATAAGGCTCATGGATGAAAGTGTTGATATGTTAAAAAAAAGTTACTAAAATCTCACTAAGAAATACAAGTTGCTCCATAAATCAATCCATATGACCATCAAGTCAATGAAGAAGGTACACAAATAAAACTGTAATTTTTAAGTATATTTCAGTATAAACCAAAACAATATTTTAAAAAAGCAAACAGAAGACAAGTGGCACTAAATGAGACCTTACTACTTACCCAGCATTTTTGTCAATAAATATACATACTCCAGCAAAAAGTACTATGTTGGTGCTGTAGTAGTTTTGAAATCATGCACATAAATCGTTTTCTCAAATGAAAAAGAAATTTAATGTCTATAACTTACACAGACAGTTTTTTGTGAGTAAACAGTCCAAGAGTACTCCGTCCATTAGTGCAATCGAGGTCCACCTAAAATAAATTCAAAAAAGTTTCATATATGATTTTATTTTATCAACCAAGAACGTGTAAGAAATTTCCCCACTACATGCTCCATGTAACTACTTACTCTCATTGATACACGTTCTCCAGCAATACCATCTATAGCACGTACAAAAGGATCAAAAAGTTGAACCAATTGATGGACTTTAGTCTTATCTCTAAGAATACTCTGAAAATGAGTGAATGTTAGATCAAATGTTTGATATATGCTTTTTATAAACAAGAAGAATATGGCAGTCATGCCAAACTATTTCAAAATAATCCCCAAATATATATTAGTAAAAATTCTTTGACAACTAAAACTAGATTAAAGGTATGAGCATACAGCAGGAACAATGCTGGCTAAAGCTTCCATTCCCCAATTCCAGAAGAAGGGGGAAGTACCAAAGCGAGCACTCACAGTTGGTACTCCTAAGATCACATGAGCACTCCTAACTTCAGGCAAGTTCCTGAAAATCTAAATTCAATTTGGGTGATAAACTAAAAACATAGTTTTAAGTGAGAAACAAAAAATAAGGAATAAATGTTGAAGAACCAAGTTGAGCTGTGGTTTTCATGAAGGGAACTTTTGTGTGTCCGTGTATGATCTTGGCCCATTAAGGAAAATATATGGTATCCAAGAATTGAAAATAATTCTATTTTATAAGCATGTGAAGTCCATATTCAACATATCACAATGGATGTATCATTTTATGCATACAATGCATGAAAATAAATATAAACTATGGACCACATCTTTTAAGTTTCTGAAAATAAGTCTTGTTTATAGTTTTTCAGGAACTATAACGCAAACTTCAATTTGATAGAAATTTCTTAAATATACCGAGAATTAAAAACGATGAAAGAAAAAATAACTAAGCCAAATCTTTTGTTGTACTTTCCTGCTTGGCATATTGAGTTCATATAGTGATGTTTATTTGGTTATGAGGATTTTTTACCCATGATTATTGGCATGGATATGGAAACTAGTACTGATGGCCTATTCCCTTTGGGAGGTAACAAGAATTCAAGCATAATGGTAATGATTCCCTGAGTGGAAGCCTTACTCCAAAAGTATGAGAATGTAGCTCTATTANGAAGAGCGATCGGGAGACGAAACAAGGAAATAAAGAAAATCAAAAGGTCGGGTGCAGAACCTTGAATGTGTAAAGTGAGAAGCAATAGTTTCGTGCTTTATTTATAGGGCAGACGCAAAAAAACGAGGCATCACATAATGATAAGTATTATACCAAATGACTTTTCAAATTTATTTAAATATCGTTTTATTTCCAAATAACATTATTACAAGCCGAAAATAAAGTTTTTATGATTGGGCATTCAAAGGCCTCAATCGTGAAGCACCCCCTCTGTGTTAACCTTCGGAGCACCATCACCCCTCTATCCTAAGTTGTTTCATTTGATCGGCCTTGTGATGGTCGTGAAGTGCTTTGGGCTCATGAAACGCCTTGTCTAGTATGTTCCGCAAAGTAGAAACCTCTGCCTGCAGCGCCGACACGATTGTGCCTAGGGACACCGAAGGGACTGAAAGCCCCAGCACAAAAACGACGGCCCAACCTCTGGTCGCTCCCTCCAAGGAGTCAACCCTTGCAACCAAGGACCAAATCCCCCATGTCTGTTGCTCCATGGCCCTAAGAGAAGGCGATGGCTACTACATCCGCTTCTATGTAATATCGGTAGATAGCAAAGAGTCGGGCGGTTAGTATCTCCCTGAGATAACTATCGGCGGGATTCCCGCAAGCTAGGCGTGCAGGCCGGCCAATGCAGCAGAAAACATTTTTTAACTTCTCATCGTCTTGGTGATCCTCCTACTCGGCCAATTCATCTACATATGAATAATGTCAAGAAACTATAAAGACTAGCAGCGAACAAAGAAAGTTTTATGTACTCGTGTATCTTTCTATTGAGGAGATGGTCGCAAGATATCTTATCCCCCTCTCTTGTTGAGAGGTGTCTTTACCTTCTTGCAGCAGCGACGGAGGGGATACTCCAATCTCCATTCCCTTCGGCCTCTTTGCACCCTCCTCGACCCCTCCAGTGAGTAGGGTCTGTTGACCTTCGGAGCTCACTCCCGTGTCAGGCTTGGGAATCACGGTCCCTCGATGAGGGATCTTCAACATCTGCCTCTCATAATCCCCATATGAGCCGAATTGATTAATCGGCACAGGTTTGGCCCTCAATCGTTTTTCTTTCCTAACCCCACTCTTCTTTACAGAAGTTAAGGGTTCATAGCCCACTTTGGCAAGAATCTTGGGGCCCACGAAGAGCTCTCTCAAATCGTCTGACATGATGAAATTCAGTTATCAAGGGAATAATAACAGTATTAAATGCAATGTCAAGCCTGCGACCTTATTTATAGAGCACGTTGAACACAGAATCCAAGGGAAGGATGATTATTAAAACAATTTTCTCTAATTTAGCACCATGAATGCTAATAATTTTCTTGTCCATATCGTAGTTGGCATTTTCAAGGAACAGGAAAATTTGGGTAACTAACATATATACACCAAAGTTGTCAACATTGAACTCAAAGCAATCGAACAACCCAGGCGACGACCAGAAGATCAAGGTGTCCTAATGTTTAACAACCAACCGCGTGATCAATAATCGACCGACACAAATATGGTGAAAGATATGAACGAAAGACCACGCCTGCAGTCCCGACTGACCAAAGCGCATGTAGAAACATTTGATGGCGGTCAAACAACCAACCCACTTTTATCAAGGTGGATGAGATCACCACTTAGTTGGACGCCTCGGCCGACCGACACAGGGCACGGTCGCCACTCAGCCGATTGCCTCGGTCGGTCAAATTCAAGCAAATCAGTCAAATAATTACTGACATATTAGAATTCAATTTGTAATACATATATGTTATGAAATCCATACGATTGATTCAAACATTAAATAAATTAAGATCGGTTTCCAGAACTACTCACTTCTTTTTGTAATTGTACAAAACACGTCTCTATAAATAAGAGACAAAAATACGAATAAAAGGACCTCTCACCAGGTCTCTACGAGGAATTCTAGGCTTATTCTACTATCTCTCCCTTCCTCTTTCAACCGGTTTTAACTCTCGAGCCGTGTTCACAAAGGACAATTTATGATTCAACATATATGTATGCATGTTTTTGTGTGTGTGTATACACACACACACACACACACACACACACACACACACACACATATGCATACATGCATACATATATGTTGATATATACATGCATATTAATTACATATATATATATATATATATATAATTAATTAATTAGTAGTATTTTGAGCCAAAATGAGTCGAACACGAACGAACAAATATTTGTTCGTGTTGTTCGTGTTCGACTCGTTAACTTAGCGAACGAGCCAAACACGAGCTTCTTAATGAGCCGAACACGAGCTGTTCACGAACAACGAGCCGTTTTGACTGTCCTATTCATATCCCTCAGAATTCGATCAAAGTAATTTATAAAATTCTTCACGTTGAATCGATCAATTTGATATATAACACTAAACATGAACTTTAAATGTATGAGAAANTGTTCGGCTCGTTAACTTAGCGAACGAACCAAACACGAGCTTCTTAATGAGCCGAACACGAGCTGTTCGCGAACAACGAGCCGTTTTGACAGTCCTATTCATATCCCTAAGAATTCGATCAAAGTAATTTATAAAATTCTTCACGTTGAATCGATTAATTTGATATATAACACTAAACATGAACTTTAAATGTATGAGAATATTAAGTTATGAAATAAAAGTTTAATTAAACTTTAATAAATCCTAATCCCTTAATTATTCTCCCTTACTCACGTCGTTGTAGCCACTGGCCTATAAAAGGAGAATTCATCATAAGTTCCAAAATCTTCGCATTCCTATTGAATACTCCCTCACGTGAAAGTTAAGGCTCACTTTCCGTAGCAGGGCGGAAACTGAGCGTTCGGATGAGAGCCAAACCCACAGTTTGAGGCTCCAGGGAGAAAATGAAAGATAAGGATCCCTCTTTCACGATATTTGTGCAGTTCATTTCCTTCCGTANCTATAAAAGGAGAATTCATCATAAGTTCCAAAATCTTCGCATTCCTATTGAATACTCCCTCACGTGAAAGTTGAGGCTCGCTTTCCGTAGCAGGGCGGAAACTGAGCGTTCGGCTGAGAGCCAAACCCACAGTTTGAGGCTCCAGGGAGAAAATGAAAGATAAGCATCCCTCTTTCACGATATTTGTGCAGTCCATTTCCTTCCGTACGGTTTCATTTTGACATTTGTTGTGAATCAATGCACTTTTTCATTTATGGTTGCCATAGCAGAAGGCGGCAAGCTTGTGTTAGAGACTATAAACATGATTTGCGGGATTCCATGTGGGTAAAAGGGAGAGTAGAAGGGGGAAGAAGAATAGGAAGTATTGAAGAGCTGATTATGCAGAGAAGCTTATTTGAGATAAGAAAGTTATGTTTGGGGTTAAATCACATAATGAGCTAAAGATTTTATGAAATCTTAAGATGTTTACAAATTTCAAGTTGTTTATACTAGCAGCAAGCTAGGAAAAACTAATCGTAGAACTACTCTGTGAATTCATCTGAAATAATTTTGTGCTAACTTAAGAAAAAACAATTCTCTANATGCACTTTTTCATTTATGGTTGCCATAGCAGAAGGCGGCAAGCTTGTGTTAGAGACTATAAACATGATTTGTGGGATTCCATGTGGGTAAAAGGGAGAGTAGAAGGGGGAAGAAGAATAGGAAGTATTAAAGAGCTGGTTATGCAGAGAAGCTTATTTGAGATAAGAAAGTTATGTTTGGGGTCAAATCACATAATGAGCTAAAGATTTTATGAAATTTTAAGATGTTTACAAATTTCAGGTTGTTTATACTAGCAGCAAGCTAGGAAAAACTAATCGTAGAACTACTTTGTGAATTCATCTGAAATAATTTTGTGCTAACTTAAGAAAAATAATTCTCTGCAGATCCATATGATTATATATTTAACATTATTGCATATAAAATTTTCTGTAGATTGTGGATAAATATATGCATAAATTGTATGAATGCAACACATTAATATTAATATGTTGTGAATCTGATGAACATGCTTATGAAACAATTGTTATCATGTACTCATTTATTATGATTTATATATATGATATATGAAATGCCTAAAATAAATGCTTGTTACATATATTATGATTTAAAAAATATCACAAGTGATGTTATAAACAAGTTATTACATTAATACTTGCAGGTCCGAATGATAGGAAATGATGAGATTCCCGACTTTAGTATTCAAACAGAGTTGGTACAAGAGAGCTATTAATAACTGCTATGTTGGGGGTAACATTTATCAATAGTTGATGTAGCATTTGAGTTTGGTGACGATTCAATGAAATGATATGACATGAAAATAGTTGAAGCCTATATAACTATAAGTGACATCCCTATGATTATATTGGTGATTCATATGAATATACTTATAATTACATAAGAATGAATGAAATAGATGTTTTATACAACAGTGATGATTTCTTGCATTACATGTATTTTTTCCCCATATATTATACGATTATAGCATGTGGTAACATGTGTTGTGGACATGTATATGAGTTACATATGAGAATGTACATTGTTTCTTTTTCATCTATAGAATCATATTTTAATTTTGATTATTTTACTGAGTTCGTTGTTGCTCACTCAACGTTGTTAATTTTTAGAAAGAGATAAAAAGCACTAAGCGAGTAGCCATGTGTGACATGTGCAGCTATAACATTTTATAATTTTGAGAGCTTGTACAGACTTTTGGGTACATACTTTTATTATGTTCGATTTAGCAATTTTGTATATATGTATATATATATATATATACATATATGTATACATATATGTATATGTATACATATACATATATGTATATATATATATACATATATGTATATATATATGTATATATATATATATATATATATATATAATTTTTACAATTCCAAGTATATGTATATGAATTAATTGTGAAATGAAATGTATTAAATATATTTGAGACAATTCAGTTGGACTAGTTCATCACTCATTGGGTCCTGATTCTGCAAATCAGGACGACTGCTTGTGAGAATTTAATTTGACCGAACTGTCTGCCTCTGTCGCATCACAACCAACTCCTAGGGGTCCAATTGGGGTGTGACACTTGTAATGGAGATGAATTATCATAAATATATGTATATGCTTGCATGAAGCTCAATGCTTGGATGCTAGATCATTCCAATTAAGCTATCATATCATCAAAATAATTTCCATTTTATGATAATATCAATAAAGTCGGATTGTAGCTGGATAATTATTGGAGTTGGGCAGTAAAAGTTGGAAAAATAATTATAAAAATATAATTTCCTGCTCTGTGCTTTGATAATTATTTATCAATGTTTAGTATTGGTTATATTTGAGCGTAAAAGAAAAATTTGTGTTAAATATAGTTTTTCACATTAAAAAAACTAAATTAGGAAGAAAATGGGTTAAAAGCAAAAAGCTCCTGAGTTTCTTGCATTTAGAGAATACATAGGTAGTATAAACAAATGTTTAGTCAAGGATGTAAATTAAAAGTGCATCAAAAGACAAACCTTCTTCAATAAAAAGACAGTAAGAATGCTAAATAAACTGATTCCACATTGGCTCGACTGACTAAATAAACCTTCAAATTTGCTTTGAACTTACAGCAAGTATACGTCTTTTTTGCCAACCCCTTTTCCAAAGTCCACAGTCAACATACCACTGTAAGAGTTTAATTTGATTTCTTTGCCTGATAAGAAGAGTCAACTGCAAAGGTCATGTTCCTAAGGCATGTACAGAAATTATTAGTAAAGAAAATAAACCTTTATTATATGCTATGACATCTTCTCCAAGAAGCAAAAAACTAGTAGCCAATATTGTCGGCCCAGCACCACCAGAACCTGCGGTGTAGTAAAAAAATCTGAAGGGCTCCCATAAGTATCATACGCAACGATTTCAAACGATAATAA
>JXCR01143029.1:68700-80883 GCA_002079205.1 Phalaenopsis hybrid cultivar | reverse complement strand
ATTCGTCCGTAATGTGGGAACCCTTGCTTATTTAACACTACACCCGGGCGCCGGTATAGCGGCCCTTGCACACTTTTCACTGTATTCAGGCTATACAGCGCGTCGCTTCTAGGGGACGCCCTAGCACTTACACAATGATCAAAAGGATTCATGTCATGATTTTTTCGACAAATTTTACGCTGGCTGTCGACTACCTAACGCAACCCTCCACTTTTCACATTTTTTTAAGCCTACCAAAAGCCCTAAAAAAATATTCTCAAGTCTCCAAAAGAATACATAAGAAAGCCTTGAAATCACTAATCAGTTACTTCAAATAAGCCCACTGAAATGCCTCAAAACGGTGCCCAAATCAGTGAGGAAGTCGAGCAAGAATAGCCCAGAAGCCCCTCCAAAGACAGCACTAAAGTGGTGCACAAAACAGTAAAGAAGGCACCCCAAATAGTAATTCATAAGGCTCAAAAGTTGTACTTAACCATCCCTTAAAGTAGCGTTAAAATAGTCCAAAAACGGTGCTCAAAACCGTAGCCAAATAAATCGTGAGACAGTCCCAAAACATCGCAATTATAGGATTGAAAAGAACAGCATTTTTACCCTCACCAAACCGCACGCCGGTAGGGCCTGAAAATAACATTTGTAATAACAATTGAACCAAAATGAGCTTTAAACTTCTTCAAAACAACAAGGTCATGCAACTTAAAGCAACCCACGTGAATCCCAAGCTTATATGTATTTCGAGATTCCATGTGTAAATATTCCATGTGTAAAGAAAAGAAGTAGAACACAAGTTGGCATAATTATATAAAAAAAATTGCCACCATAAACAGGACTAAAGAAATAACAGCATAAACCATCTCTCCTCTTCTTCCTGTTTTTATATATATATATCTATATATATGTATACATATATATAGATATATATATATATATATATATATATATATGTATATATGTATATGTATACATATATACACACATATATATATGTATATGTATACATATATATATATATATATGCACAGCATTAAAATCAAAGAAAAATAACATCGAAACGGAAGAGAAGGGAGAGGACTTACCTGCTGAAAGGACTAGAAAAGAACGAACACAAAAGCTCCGAGGCAACAACACACAACCAATAGTGATCCAACAACAGATCTGTCCCCTCTCCAAAAATTCAACAACCTCTTCTCCTCTCTCAGGCTTTACCCAAGAGAAAACAGAACTCCAAAAATATTTCAAGCACACACACAGGGTGAACCAACAAAAAAAAAACGAATGGCAGCACCTCCCCCTCTCCAGAAATTTTGGCCAACCTTAAAGACTCCCCAAATGAGGTTTTTTATAGCAGAGGAAGGGAGGAGACGAAATACCATGGCTTACCGGAGGGGTGAGCCGAACCAAAAGATACGAGCGAGAAACGACAAGCATCGTAGGGAGTGTGGCGAGGGGAAAGCTGGGGCGTGGCAGGGAGTAGGTGGAAGCTTTTCACAGGGCACGGGGAAGTGGAGGAAAAGTTGAAAGCTGTAGTGAGGGGACCTCGAGGAAGCTTCCGGGAAGAATGGAGCTCGGTCGCGAGGAATGAAGCTCAGCTAGGGCAGCGATCGGGCCGAACCCAAGAATAAGTAGGGCACGAGATGGTTCGCGAACGGGAAAGAAAAAAAAGAGCGGACGGGTGAGTGAGTTTAGGGATTAGGGATTTAGGAATTTTAAAATAAGGATTTTATCTTTTTTTATTTAATTAAAAAAAATGCAAATTTCGTGCAATTTATTCGTGAGCGGCGTCCTATCAAAATGAATGTCCTTCCTAGCTAAAATCGACGTTCCGGAAGCGTCGGTGTCGTTCGTTTCGTCATCTAGGTCGTCCGGACAACTTCGTCGACGATCGGGTTAAAAAAACATCGAATTCAATTTTCGTCAAAATTTCGGTTCACGATCGATCGTTTCAAAAAAAATTATTTAAGCTTTCGACAAATAACGACACTGACGATGCGAATTGTAGTGATCAAATGTGTCGACTCTCCAAATTACGACGTTTGTGCGCGCGAAGGTGTATATTGTGCATGAGGCAATCCTAGGGCTTAGTGATCCTATAGGGGCTCCTTTTGGGTTTCCTCATGTTGGTTTCAACCTCCAAGTGCTAGAGGCCGATACCACACATGCAAAACTCCAAAAGAGTAAAGAAGCAGGTTGAATTTCTAAAATGAGGCGGGTTCCATTTCTAAGGCTCTAAGAGTCAAAGAGAGAACCCTAAGGCTAGACCCTAAACCCTAAGAAAAAAACTAGACCTCACTAAAAATAAGGTCAACAAGGCTGCCAAGACTTTCTCTACCGAAATGCATAAATTTTCTAAAATATTCAACACGTGCATCAACTAATCCTCAGTTTCCAGCAGGTTTGTACTTCCCAAGAACTATTGCAATTTTATTTTAAAAAATGGCTCCAAATAAATATAATGCACCTTGATGTGGCTAGGTGTCATCAGCATTCCGCTGTGCCTCAATTAAGCTAGAATTTGGACTACTATCCCCGTTGGATTAGAAGCACGTTGCATTTTCCTCATCATTGATGGTCCTATTCTCATTACTGTGTTTGCATCCATCTATAGCATTATTTGGTGCACATTTCACAATTAGCGGTTGGTGACTTCCAACTCTACCTATACTTTTCCCAATAGACAAATACCTAAGATCTGATATCTTTGCTCTAATACTATCACGACCTTAAGTATCCCACGAGTCAAGAAAGACTTGTCTGATTATACCTTCCATACGCCTTTCAATTAGTATAATTGTTTGGAAAAAGATATGGGTGCATGGGAATCATTTGGAGACACTATGCTGCTGTTGTTTGTGTTGTGCTATTCTATACAAAACAAAACCATTAATAATCTCAAAGAGATTGATGAACTATTCTACAATCATGTTGCCCTTGACCATGAAGGATGCACAAGAAATAGAACGCTCTTTCTTTCATTATTATTCTGAAATACATAAGTTTTATATGGTATTGTTTTGAAAAACAACGCAACAAAAAAGTAGTATCAAATGAAGCTAATAAACAAGAGATACAAATTTAAAACGATGGATACTTTCTTTTCTTATAAGAAAACATCAATGATGAAAATAGAGTTTGTCTTGAAAAAAAAAAAGAACAATTCAATACCCATTCAGTTCCTTGGTCCAATAAAAGGTTTCTACTAACTTGTGCTCTTTAGTTACTAGAACTTTGATATAGTACTGACCTCAGTCTCTCTGGTTCACCAATATTGTCACTTTTGGCCAAACGAACTAGCTCTGCTGCCATTACTGTCAGAAGGAAACTCCATGATAATATCAAAGTAGAAACAATGTTAGAAATTTGACGCAATAGGTACAACTAAAATCAATAATAGAATAATGATTTGCAGTATTCAACTAGAAAATATGGTTGAAAATAGAACTATAAAAAAAAAAAGTAATTCTGCTATCAGTATAATTAATAGGTACCACTGATATCTGAGACTAAAATTTTCCATTTATCAAGATAAGAAAACAGAAAGTGCGAGCTCATATAAACTGAAAAAGAAAAGCAACACACCAAATTTTAGCATAGATAAAAGGATTAAAGGTATTCAGCAAAAGCAAATTTAAATTTTTACCATGAAAAGCCTGCCATAAATAATAACAGCAACAGATGCACAGCAATAGCCATGCCACCACTTTTCCTTCCAATCAATCTCAGCCACTGGCATGTAACACTTTATTTAATCACAGCCACTAGTACTTAACTACCACTGCTATTGAATCAGAAATATTCTCCAGCTTAGTTTATATATCTCAGTATCATTGTAATAGTTAGGAAGATGAACAATGACATTTTACTATTAGGTTTAAATGCTCTCTGTTTACCTCATCTCACCATCTACAACCTAGTTAATCACAGCTACTAACATTTAACTAACCCTGTTTCTTACCTTTCTACATGGTGTCAGAGCTTTCTAGCCAACCGGTAATACTCTAGCTCTATAACTATGTNTGCTCTCTGTTTACCTCATCTCTCCATCTACAACCTAGTTAATCACAGCTACTAACATTTAACTAACCCTGTTTCTTACCTCTCTACATGGTGTCAGAGCTTTCTAGCCAACCGGTAATACTCTAGCCCTATAACTATGTCTTTAGTTAATTCCATGGAGGATTCAGACGCAACAACAACAGTGGACTCTCTTCTCGAAATGGAAAACAGCTCCATACCCTCTCAACTAAAGTTTCAATGCCTTACATGAAGACCATCATCTCCGTTGAGAATTCTCCAGCTTGGAAATCAAAAACTCTCAAAATCTTTCATGTCAGTGACTTCAATGGCAACATGGATGGCATTCCGGAGCCCACCAAAAATCATCTCTGTTGAGAACTATCCTGCTTGGCACTCTTAATCCTCACTAAAAACCACGTATATTTATTGAACAATCTTCCTGATGCCCTATGCTCAACTATACTCCATCCTTGCTTTCCTATGTTCTCAGAATAGGCACAATTGCAGAAATTTGGTCAAACATTGCCCGATGCCTACAATTTTGAAATTGCTACCACATTCTTTGATTGAAAAATGAACTCCACCATATGCCCATGAAAGATCAATCGATTACCTAAAATATTTCCTCCATCAAAGGTAGGCTCCATTACAGCCATCAGCATGCCCCTTGACCCCAAAGATATTATATTTATACTGCTAATAAGCATTTAAAATCACTATCTAGATCCAATTACATCTAATTAGCATGGATGGTTTTGCTCCACCCTCTGTTCTGAGAAGACAGATCTGATAAATGCGGGTTCTCATCATCGACAATTTTCATCACCTGACATTCACCTTGCTTTATCTTCCTCCAACAGCTATGGATGCAACTATTTCCCAAATTCAACTTCTCAAGATCATGCTTTATACAGTTATCTATAATAATAACAGAGCCACTCTTATCCTAGCTAGCAAAAACGAAAATTTCTACTTCCCCAGTGATCTATTAATATGTGGAAATTCAGGTGATTCCATAGCAGAATACTGGTATCAGGTTGATTTAATGTAAAGCCTGAAATTAGCTCAAAAAGCTCTATTCACCTCACCCGCCACCTCACCTGCAAATGGTTCCATGATTAAGGTGCAACCACATCCTACAACTGGCACAAACAATCTGCCTAATCCNATATTTATTGAACAATCTTCCTGATGCCCTATGCTCAACTATACTCCATCCTTGCTTTCCTATGTTCTCAGATTAGGCACAATTGCAGAAATTTGGTCAAACATTGCCCAATGCCTACAATTTTGAAATTGCTACCACATTCTTTGATTGAAAAATGAACTCCACCATATGCCCATGAAAGATCAATCGATTACCCAAAATATTTCCGCCATTAAGTCCAAGGTAGGCTCCATTACAGCCATCAGCATGCCCCTTGACCCCAAAGATATTATATTTATACTGCTAATAAGCATTTAAAATCACTATCTAGATCCAATTACATCTAATTAGCATGGATGGTTTTGCACCACCCTCTGTTCTGAGAAGACAGATCTGATAAATGCGGGTTCTCATCATCGACAATTCTCATCACCTGACATTCACCTTGCTTTCTCTTCCTCCAACAGCTATGGATGCAACTATTTCCCAAACTCAACTTCTCAAGATCATGCTTTATACAGTTATCTATAATAATAACAGAACCACTCTTATCCTAGCTAGCAAAAACGAAAATTTCTACTTCCCCAGTGATCTATTAATGTGGCAAGTCAGGTGATTCCATAGCAGAATACTGGTATCAGGTTGATTTAAAGCAAAGCCTGAAATTATCTCAAAAAGCTCTATTCACCTCACCCACCACCTCACCTAACAAATGGTTCCATGATTAAGGTGCAACCACATCCTACAACTCGCACAAACAATCTGCCTAATCTAACAACATATGTCAGTCAATAGCAGGTTTTTGTTGGCAACAACTCTCCCCAGCTTGCACGCCAATATTGGTATCCTCCCCATCCCATCCCATAAGCTTCAACTTTCCTAAATCTTCCATGTCCCAAATCTTTCACATAAGCTTATCTTTGTCAACCGATTTACTAAAAAAAAATCTCACCTTGAAGTAGCTAATTTTCATGTATAAGACATGAAAACAAGTAAAACAATTCTTTCAGGCCCGTCCCATAAGGGTCCTTATCCTGTTTCATGTTCCACCACTGTTCCTACCATCCGTGATCTTCTGTCCACTCAATATCCTGCTGCCAAATGGCACAGTAGGCTCGGCAACCCCCACCACTCTACATTTCTTCCCTTATAGCAAAAAAACAACCCATCAATATATAAACCCAACATACAATTTTTATGTAATTCTTGTAATGCAGTAAAATTTAACAAAGACTCGTCTCCCTCATCATCCTCCCATAGTTTATCTCCTCGTCTGCCCGCAGTATTCTCCCGCAGGCAACTCACGCATGCCTGCGTGAGTTATTGAACCGGTCTAGCATCACTGTAGGAAACCTCGGGAGAATATATTGATGGATGTAGCACCCTTGCAGCACCGCCCCCGTCAACTGCAGCACCTTCAGGACCTCCCGGCGCCCCCTTCCAACCAGCTACAACACTTGCACCCCCCTTCCAGCACTCCTCCAGCACTGATGTTCACTCTGACACACACCATCCGACAGAGCCTCCACCATCTTCCGGCACAAATCAGGACTGTTTCTGTTCTTTGAATTACTTATTTTACTTTTGCCAAGTCGCTACTTCTTATATTATCGTCCACATGTTGTGTTGTCTTTGTCCAAGAGTCCGTGTTGTATTTTCTTTCAAAATCAGTAATTAAAATCGTGTCGTTTTGAATTCGAGTTTGGGTATTCCGGTATCACTTGGTATCATAGCTAACTCAACCCTACGGTTCACTAGCATTACCCCCCAAACCAACGCAATCCACCCAAATTTTTTCTCTTCCTTCTCTCCTTTTCTCCTTCCCTTTTGTCTTCTTCTTGTCTTCTCTTTCCTTCTCTCGTCTCTTCCCGAAACACTTTTGATCATGCCACCATGTTGATATGCGTTGGAACCGACCTGGGAAGAAACACAATGAGAAATTTGTCACCTACAACAATGATTGGCCGAGATGGATGACAGGACTCAAGGCGACGTTACTCTCGATCATGACATCGAGAGTCGAAGAGGAGACCGCGACGCGACCTAAATCCGTTTAACTACGATGACATCAGCGATGATGAATATCGCCCAGACCACTTTGGCATTCACTATCACAGGAGACCTCGGGAAAAGCCCACGTTCGACATCCATCGTGATTTCAAGATCAAAATGGACCTACCGAAATTCTACGGGAGCATGGACTCCAATGATATCATTGACTGGTTGCAAGAAATTGAACGAAACTTTGATTACAAGGAGGTACCCAACGATAAAGCTTGTCGTGATCAAACTAAAGAAAAGTAGTGCGTCGTTATAGCGGGACAACTTGCAACGACGACAACGCGACGGGGATGACAAAATTACTAAGTGAGCCAAAATGAAGAAGACAATGCAAAAGAAATACCTACAACTTCACTATCTCCAGGATATGTTCCTCCGGCTCCACAAACTGCACCAGCGTGACCTATCGGTCAAGGAATTCACGACACAATTCGATCAACTACAAATGAAGTGCAACCTAGTCGAGCGAGAGGAGCACACAATCACCCACTATCTTGGTGGTTGAAAACTTGTTATTAGCAACATTGTCCAACTTCAACTATGCTAAACGATGTTCGCATTAAAAGTAGAATGGCAACAGAAGCAAGCCAAATCCAAAACCTTCGGCCAGTGGTCGACACACAAACGATCACCTCAAATTACACCTATCAACAAAACCACTACAAAAGTTTGGCAAATCACTACCAGGAAGCACGAAAGGCATCCCAAACCGGAAAGAAGAAATTTCTCCGGAACAATTCTTGCAAAAATGTTTTAGGTGTCACAGGTACGGCCACATCGTAGACAATTGCCCAACCACCCGTGTTGTCTCCTTTTGAGGAAGGCTTAGTACAAGAAGTCGAGAAAGTTGAGGAAGTCCAATCTCAGGATGGTTCAGAAGAGGCACTTCCCCTCCTCGATGAGGAAGGTGAATATTAGTCATATGGAGGGTCCTTCAGTCAGAACCCGACAGAGATCCATCACGTACTACATGCACCGTCAAAGGCAAAATCTGTAGTTTAATCATCGATGGGTAGCTACCAAAATGTCGCATCCATCCTAATGGTCAAGAAGTTAGACCTAGTCACACAAACACATCTGCGATCCTACTCTTTCACCTGGTTAAATAGGGAAACGAGATTCTCATCGATCAACAATGCTTAGTTGAGTTCTCCATCGACAATCAACTGCAAGAGCAAGTTTGGCACGATGTCGTCCCCATTGACACATGTCAAATTCTTCAAAGACGACCATGGCAATTCAACCGAAAAATACAGTACAACGGCTTCAAAAACACCTACGCACTCAAAAAATGATGGAAAAACACATCATGTTATTGCCAAAATAGATATGCGACCCACAATCGACAACACTGACACATTAATCACATGAATCACCTTCCTACAATCAGCTCACGATACGCCGATAGCACTAGCTCTAGTCCTCCTAGGAGGTACTGGCATGAATAATGAGATGCTCATACAACTTAAGCCACTCCTAAACAATTTCCAAGACGTCATGATCGACGATCTCCGAGATGGATTACCCCCACTACGAGACATTGAATAAGCCATAGACCTCATAAAAGGGTCAGTTCTACCAAATAGACCCGCCAACCGAATGCGTCCCAGAGAGTATGAGGAACTCCAACATCCAGTGCAAGATCTTGTTGAGAGAGGATTAATACAATTTAATTTATTGTTTTTACTTTTACTTTTGTTTTTTAAAGCATTCTTGTTTAGCTCATTTTTTAAGCATTTTTTATTTTCAATTTTTTTTAAAAAACAACTTATCTTTAAAATTACTCGAAAATAAAATTTGAGTTGTGAGTACTAATACGTGCTAGAAGATTCATAGTGGCAACGTGTTTATATAATATTATAGCATTGTACGAGAACCCACCACCCACTCAGGTAATTAAGGAGAAGCGAGTTGGGACAGCTCGACTTTAACATGACAAACTCCTGAAAGGTAACAAAACCATGAGGCCTAGCCCAATTGAAATAATCTATTATGAAAGATGAGTACACAGGTTTACTTTTCTGCTGAATTAGGAAATATAGAATTGCAAAGTTATATATTTGTAATCTGGCTGTAATTCTTGGCGACAAAAGACTCCGAGGACTCTAGTCGATTGTCGTGGAGGTAATAATTCGTCTTGAGTGTTGTAGACGATATTTGCAGCGTCAGTTGTCGTAGAATTTATAATTGAAAACCATGATAGCAGTTGATCAGGCGGGACATAAATAGTTGTTTCAGGGACCTTGGTTGGCCATAGAGACTGTAGTAAAGAGTTGCGAGAGTTGTAGACCACGTAGGTCGTATAGGTCATAGTGGTGAGCCGCGATGATGTTTGTGGGTCACAGGGGCCTAAGTCAAAAGCTGCATGAGCTATAAATCACGTAGGCCATAATTGGTCATGTAAGTTGTAGTAGTGAGTAAGTAGTATTGACATCCATAGGCCCCGAGGGGCCGGAGTCGGGAGCGTCACAAATATGTCAGGTGCATTGTTACCCCATCTTTGAGATACGATCTTGCATTACCTTTGGGATGCATTATTACACCGTCTTCGGGATATGTTGTTGCACTTTGGAGTCAACCCAATGTTCGGGATGATGCACCTCTTAGCAAGTTGCTTCATGACTCTGCGACGTCTATTGTTGCTTTGCACAATGCTTCATTGCAAGGAGTGGACAGCAGTTGATGGTGATTGTGGGCGGTCGACGAGTGATGGTTGAAGGTGGTTGATGTTGGTCGACAGTTGCAGAAGTAGAATGCAATTTCAGCTACTTCTTCAAGCTTCAATCTTCTTCAGACTTCAAACACTCATCTTAACTCATGAGATGAGGGGCCTTATTTATAGACTCCCAATTGTAATTAATGAATCCATAAAAATCATTACGATCGAACGGTCCAGAGAGATCCCAGGATCAGATGATATTTGATAGATATTTGAGTGTTTTAATGATGTCAGAATTGAGTGATCATGGGCTCGTTGGATTCATCTTTTCGAGATGCTCGATTCGACTATGAGCTCACACAATTTAAAACTTGTTTAACCTTCCAAATATTCGTAGAAAGTTTTCAAAAGCAGTTTAATATCTTGATTTGAGCTTGATTTTACTTGGACTGGAACAATTTTGGTAACATTGGGTCTATCTCGTTGAGCCAGTCAATTTGACTGTGAGTTTGCTAAAATCGGACTTTCGGATGAGTTTTTTATTAATGTTTGAAAGTTTCTTGCTCAAAAAGGTGCATCAAGATCTGTGTCATGTCTTGAGATTCATGTCGGACATTGAAAATTTGATGGCTATCACCATCAAACATGTTTTATTTCAAATCAAAATACAAATAAAAATAAAACAAAAATTAAAAATAGAAAATAAAATATAGAAGTGATCCCAAACAACCCCTAACATATTAATAATGTNAGAAAATGAACTCAGTTAAAATTCTTACATTAAGGTTTTGTAAAGCTAGAGGGAGGTAAAGGTCATCATCGAGGGCCTACTTTCTCTTCCTGTTCTTAGTGTGTGCGCGCGCTAATCTTTTCTTTTCACAGATTTTCTCAGTGAGCTTACATGGATAATTAGCTTGAGACGTTCACTTATGTTTTCCTATTGTTTTATTTTCTTTAAACTTTCGACTTGATTGTCCAAGATTTCATTTTCTTCAGTGCTATCTGTCGTTCACAAAATTCATGCACAAAGAGGGCCAAGCTCAGAGGGGTTCCCAAAAAAGCTATAGTCAAATGCAAATAGATAGGAGATCACGTGAACCTAGCTTCAACATGGCTCAACTCATGTTCAAATTGCTCGCAGATCTGTATTAAAAAAACAATTAAATACAGCACAAATTGTTGAAATAAATTTGAATCATGGCCACCACCTTTCAATTACAGCAATACAATAATCTATGGGCAATAACTTTCCATCTCCGGTAATCGAACAATCCATGAATAGCAAATTCCCATTACAACAACCCAAAATGTCATGGATAGTAGTATTTCATTTTCAACGATGTAATCAATTCAGGATTTCAAAGTTAAATGATGGTTTTCAAATTTATTTATTTCCTTGATAAATATTTTTCTGCCTATTTAAGCATAAAATCTCATGTTAATTTTGATATAAAATAAGAGAATAAAATTCAATCATACAAACTTTTTAGCTACTTGACAGCTAATTGAATGACTAGAATTCAAGTCATTAAGTGTTTCTTGGCAACTTGGTTGCTACAATTGGCTTAAAGTTTGTGTGTTCCTACGGACCACTGGTCTTCTATTGACAGGTCAAGTCCCAGAGTTGGTACTACACTTGATAGGCCACCATGCATGAAATGGCATAAACCCTTGCATGGATAGAACAATTAGGTCTTAGAAAGGCATTTTCCTCCTAACGTTCTCCACATTTAAAGCATAGACTGCCTTTTTGGTTTCATCTTTGGCTGCAGTTTATGTCAGTCACCATAGCAATCAATCTTCCCCTTACTCTTATCATGCTCGATTCATATTTTTTTTCATTCTCTACTTGTGTAACTCCTTACCAATGTCACCTTTTCCAACAAGTTTTCCCAGTTCTAAAGGTAAAATAACACCAATTTTTTTCAGAAGGGAACCCCTAAATCCCCTTTAGTAGAGACAATAATGTTGTTCCTTCGTAAGTGCCATATTCAATATGTGAAAAGCAAGCTCCAATGACCTACTTTCAAACTTAACAACTTCCATATCTTCCTAGACAAATCTAGTTACCAGTTGTGAAAGGCTTAGACAAACTCTTTAAAAGAGAGAGCGGTATTTAACAATCTCTTAAGCTAATGTAATCAAGCACTCTATCAATGATCAATGTTCTTGATCATCGTGAAGACTTGTCGGTCGTTTAAAAAATTTAGAAATTATCGCCGCCGGAATGGATATCCCAATGCCCGATTTTAAAAAATGTTTAATATAATATATATATATATATATATATATATATATATATATA
>JXCR01143029.1:36151-68386 GCA_002079205.1 Phalaenopsis hybrid cultivar | reverse complement strand
TATATATATATATATATTATAAAAAGTAATATTTTGATTTTTGAAATACAAGACCAAACCGATCTCATATCTGCGATAGTTTAAATGATCGAGCATAACAAGGCAAGCAATATATCTACCTCAAGCGATAGATATACTACTTGCTCGTGAGGCTCGATTATATAAACTAAAGAATTTATGACATCCGTTTTAATCTGCGAACATTTATATTGACCGATAAGTTCCTCTAACTAATATTAAAAATTAGATAGAGTTTATATTACCTGGGTTCTTAAAGATGTCTATAGAGGCAATCCTCTATAGTTAATTAGCTCTCAAATGACTGAAGTCATTTAAGAGAACTCTCGATGATGATCAGAGGTATCTATCTTCATGAATCCAAAGTTTAGGGTTTTCAAGATTGGACATAGAAAAGTCAAGTGAGAAAGGATCAAAAAAGAATATTTATTTCTGGAGTAAAAGGAAAGAAAAATAGGGGATGTCACAGATTCTGAGGGAAAACCTCGGTGACTTCTCAAACTATCCTATTATTTAGCTTCAATTTCGAGAAGATGTTATTTGATGTTTCATCCTGCCAATTTTATTATTTAGGACTTATATTTGCATTATACGGTCATCAAAATGACCTGGAAGATATGAGGGTTTACATCGTATCGGACGACAACCTCGAAACCTAAAGAGAGTTAGGGTTTAAATTGCACAACTTGGTTGTGCAAAGGCCTAAAAGATAAAATGAGGATTTATGTCGCGCTAGGCAGATTAGCTCGAAGTCCTATGACTTCTTATTTAATTCTAAGGAAATGTATGTTGTTGTAGATCTATCAAAGTTATTCTTTTGTACATCTTCGTCGTGCAGCCCGCGGAGTTAGTTCCAAGCTCCAAATTGTAGCGACTCCGAGTTTAGTTTATGTTTTGTATTTGCAAGTATAATTATTGGGTCGGTGATCTAATACTGGGTATCTTCTATAAAACCAGACTACTGGTCTCCTATTCTAAGGGCATGTTGCGCCAAAAGAAAAAGTAACAGGTGCAGTAAAAGAAAAGCAGTAGAAAGTGCAGTAAGGAAAACAATAGTAGAGAAAATGCAGTAAATGTACAGTAAAGAAGCATTAAAGTGCGCAAGTAAAGAAAGTTAAATACTATAAATGTAAAACAAACCTATATACCTGAAGAGGGTGCTGCTCCTATAAATGTGGTCGATGCCACAGGTACTAGTATAGTAAAAGACTATAAGAGACGTGCAAACATGACATTTATATAAGCATGAGTAGCAAAAAGAAACACCACCTGGAAAGACTCGAGAAAAGCAACAAATGATCCATAATAACTTGAAGAAAGTCATCGAAAACACGAGCAAAATCTGAAGAAATACTATGAGTGTTTTACAAAATTTCAATAAAACTGTAAGCACACACGAAGAATCCGAAAAAAAGGAGAGAAAACGGTAAGCACTCGGGACGGGGTGGACTCAGAATCAGGAAGGACCTTGGGTCAAAGTTAAGACCTTGGGGGCCCTAACAAAATAATCAACACCATGTATGTGTGATCCAACACTAAGCAAAAGGTTACCGGCCTAACAGTCATAGAAAAGGGAAATTCCTAACCTAGTTCATATGATTGACCCGTGAAATTTTCAGAAATATTTAGGAAAGATTTCATTTTTCAAAAGAAATTTTAATTTATCATGCACTTTAAAAGATTTTTTTTAGTTGATTATGTGTGTACATATATATATCACTTAAAAGAAAATTTTTATACTTTAAAAATTTAATGAGTCAGTCATATTGGTAGGCTGGAACTTTCCACTGTCTGTAAAAGAAAGATGTAACTATTTACTAAGTATTAGAGGTGCAGTAGTGTCAATCCCTCATTCTCTCAACGTCACTGCGTCAGGATTGTGCTAAAATTTCTCACGCATACCTAGGTACCTTTTACATCATTGTCCTTGAACCCTGAAATTGACATACTTACAGCCTTGCTTGATGGTTCATATATAGCAAAAGACTATATATGTGTGCTTATGTTTCGGACATAAACACCTAAACCAAACCAAGAAACAAGAAAAGAAAAGAAGAAAAATGGGGGTGAGAGAGAGGAAGGATTAATCCACCTGAAAAATAAAAAAAAAAGTGAAGGGTGGATCGGCCCTCAAAACTGCGTTTAAAACGATTTACAATCTCCAACAACATGAATTTGAAAAAACTCAATTGGAACTTCAAATGTTCTCACACTACAAAGCACACCGCCTAAGCTCCTCCCCAGAATCAACATAAGGCACTAACGACTCTCATGTAAAGGTTAGAGAGAGAGAGAGAGAGAGAGAGAAGAGGAGACCAATCCCGATATATAAAAGAAAATCATCTTTTAAACTTCCCAAAACGATGTTCCAAAAGCTTCCCAAACTTTCATAAATCCAATCCACTGCGATTTCAAACTTTCTCAAATGAAACAACATTTAAAGCTCTCCTAAAAGCGAAATTTTCACTTTCCAAAAGCCCTCAAAAAATATTCTCAAGTCTCCAAAAGAATACACAAAAAAGCCTTGAAATCACTATTCGGTTACTTCAAATAAGCCCACTGAAATGCCTCAAAACAGTGCCCAAATCAGTGAGGAAGTTGAGCAAGAACAGCCCCAAAGCCCCTCCAAAGACAGCACTAAAGTGGTGCACAAAACAGTAAAGAAGGCACCCAAAACAGTAATTCTTAAGGCTCAAAATTTGTACTTAACCATCCCTTAAAGTAGCGTTAAAATAGTCCAAAAACAGTGCCCAAAACCGTCGCCAAATAAATCGTGAGGCAGTCCCAAAACATCGCGATTATAGGATTGAAAAAAACAGCAATTTTACCCTCACCAAACCGCAAGCCGGTAGGGCCTGAAAATAACATTTGTAATAACAATCAAACCAAAATGAGCTTTAAGCTTCTTCAAAACAACAAGGTCATGCAGCTCAAAGCAACCCACGTGAATCCCAAGCTTATATGTATTTCGAGATTCCATGTGTAAATATTCTGTGTAAAGAAAAGAAGTAGAACACGGGTTGGAGATGAGTGCAGCCATTAGGCATAATTATATAAAAAAATGACCACCATAAACAGGCTAAAGAAATAACAGCATAAACCATCTCTCCTCTTCTTCCTGTTTATATATATATATATATATATATATATATATGCACAACATTGAAATCAAAGAACAATAACATTGAAAACGGAAGAGGAGAAGGGAGAGGACTTACCTGCTGAAAGAACAAAAAAAGAACGAACACAAAAGCTCCGAGGCAACAACACACAACCAACAGTGATCCAACAACAGAATCTGCCCCCTTTCCAAAATTTCATCAACCTCTTCTCCTCTCTCAGGCTTTACACAAGAGAAAACATAACTCCAAAAATATTTGAAGCACACACACAGGGTGAACCAACCAAAAAAAAAATGGCAGCACCTCCCCCTTTCAGAAATTTCGGCCAACCCTAAAGACTCCACAAATGAGGTTTTTTATAGCAGAGGAAGGGAGGAGACGAAATACCATGGCTTGCCGGAGGGGTGAGCCGAACCAAAAGATACGGGCGAGAAACGACAAGCATCGTAGGGAGCGTGGCGAGGGGAAAGCTGGGGCGCGGCAAGGAGTAGGTGGAAGCTTTTCGCAGGGCATAGGGAAGTGGAGGAAAAGTCGAAAGTTGTAGTGAGGGGACTTCGAGGAAGCTTCGCGGGAAGAATGGAGCTCGCTCGAGAGGAATGAAGCTCGGCTAGGGCAGCGATCGGGCCGAACCCGAGAAAAAGAAAAAAAGAGCGGACGGGTGGGTGAGTTTAGCAATTAGGGATTCAGGAATTTTAAAATAAGAATTTTATCTTTTTTTTTTATTTATTAAAAAAAAATGTAAATTTCGTGCAATTTATTCGTGAGCGGCGCCCTATCAAAATGAATGTCCTTCTTAGCTAAAATTGACATTCCGGAAGCGTCGGTGTCGTCCGTTTCATCATCCGGGGTCGTCCGGACAACTTCGTCGATGATCGGGTCAAAAAAACGTCGAATTCAATTTTCGTGGATGATCGTTTCAAAAAAATTTATTTAAGCTTTCGACAAATAACGGCACTGGCGATGCGAATTGTAGTGATCAAACGTGTAGACTCTCCAAATTACGAAGTTTGTGCGCACGAAGGTGCATATTGTGCATGAGGCAATCCTAGAGCTTAATGATCCTATAGGGGCTCCTTTTGGGTTTCCTCATGTTGGTTTCAACCTCCAAGTGCTAGAGGTCGATACCACACATGCGAAACTCCAAAAGAGTAAAGAAGCAGGTTGAATTTCTAAAATGAGGCGGGTTCCATTTCTAAGGCACTAAGAGTCAAAGGGAGAACCCTAAGGCTAGACTCTCAACCCTAAAAAGAAAACTATGCCTCAATAAAAATGAGGTCAACAAGGCTGCCAAGACTTTCTCTACCAAAATGCATAAATTTTCAAAAATATTCAACATGTGCATCAACTAATCCTCAGCTTCCAGCAGGTTTGTACTTCCCAAGAACTATTGCAATTTTATTTTAAAAAATGGCTCCAAATAAATATAATGCACCTTGATGTGGCTAGGTGTCATCAGCATTTCGCTATGTGCCTCAATGAAGCTAGAATTTGGACTACTATCCCCGTTGGATTAGAAGCACGTTGCATTTTCCTCATCATTGATGGTCCTATTCTCATTATTATGTTTGCATCCATCTAAAGCATTATTTGGTGCACATTTCACAATTAGCGGTTGGTGACTTCCAACTCTACCAATACTTTTCCCAATAGACAAATACCTAAGATCTGATATCTTTGCTCTGATACTATCACGACCTTAAGTATCCCACGAGTCAAGAAAGATTTGTCTGATTTTACCTGCCATACACCTTTCAATTAGTATAATTGTTTGGAAAAAGATATGGGTGCATGGGAATCGTTTGGAGATACTATGCTGCTGTTGTTTGTGTTGTGTTATTCTATACAAAACAAAACCATTAATAGTCTCAAAGAGATGGATGAACTATTCTACAATCATGTTGCCCTTGATCATGAAGGATGCACAAGAAATAGAACGCTCTTTCTTTCATTATTATTCTCAAATACATAAGTTTTATATGGTATTGTTTTGAAAAACAACGCAACAAAAAAGTAGTATCAAATGAAGCTAATAAACAAGAGATACAAATTTAAAACGATGGATACTTTCTTTTCTTATAAGAAAACATCAATGATGAAAATAGAGTTCGTCTTGAAAAAAAAGAACAATTCAATACCATTCAGTTCCTTGGTCCAATAAAAGGTTTCCACTACCTTATGCTCTTTAGTTACTAGAACTTTGATATAGTACTGACCTCAGTCTCTCTGGTTCACCAATATTGTCACTTTTGGCCAAACGAACTAGCTCTGCTGCCATTACTGTCAGAAGGAAACTCCATGATAATATCAAAGTAGAAACAATGTTAGAAATTTGACGCAATAGGTACAGCTAAAATCAATAATAGAATAATGATTTGCAGTATTCAACTAGAAAATATGGTTGAATATAGAACTATAAAAAAAAGTTATTCTGCTATCAGTATAATTAATAGGTACAACTGATATCTGAGACTTAAATTTTCCATTTATCAAGATAAGAAAACAGAAAGTGCGAGCTCATATAAACTGAAAAAGAAAAACAACACACCAAATTTTAGCATAGATAAAAGGATTAAAGGTAGTCAGCAAAAGCAAATTTAAATTTTTACCATGAAAAGCATGCCATAAATAATAACAGCAACAGATGCACAGCAATAGCCATGCCACCACTTTTCCTTCCAATCAATCTCAGCCACTGGCATGTAACACTTTATTTAATCACAGCCACTAGTACTTAACTACCACTGCTATTGAATCAGAAATATTCTCCAGCTTAGTTTATATATCTCAGTATCATTGTAATAGTTAGGAAGATGAACAATGACATTTTACTATTAGGTTTAGATGCTCTCTGTTTACCTCATCTCTCCATCTACAACCTAGTTAATCACAGCTACTAACATTTAACTAACCCTGTTTCTTACCTCTCTACATGGTGTCAGAGCTTTCTAGCCAACCGGTAATACTCTAGCCCTATAACTATGTCTTTAGTTAATTCCATGGAGGATTCAGACGCAACAACAACAGTGGACTCTCTTCTCGAAATGGAAAACAGCTCCATACCCTCTCAACTAAAGTTTCAATGCCTTACATGAAGACCATCATCTCCGTTGAGAATTCTCCAGCTTGGAAATCAAAAACTCTCAAAATCTTTCATGTCAGTGACTTCAATGGCAACATGGATGGCATTCCGGAGCCCACCAAAAATCATCTCTGTTGAGAACTATCCTGCTTGGCACTCTTAATCCTCACTAAAAACCACGTATATTTATTGAACAATCTTCCTGATGCCCTATGCTCAACTATACTCCATCCTTGCTTTCCTATGTTCTCAGAATAGGCACAATTGCAGAAATTTGGTCAAACATTGCCCGATGCCTACAATTTTGAAATTGCTACCACATTCTTTGATTGAAAAATGAACTCCACCATATGCCCATGAAAGATCAATCGATTACCTAAAATATTTCCTCCATCAAAGGTAGGCTCCATTACAGCCATCAGCATGCCCCTTGACCCCAAAGATATTATATTTATACTGCTAATAAGCATTTAAAATCACTATCTAGATCCAATTACATCTCATTAGCATGGATGGTTTTGCTCCACCCTCTGTTCTGAGAAGACAGATCTGGTAAATGCGGGTTCTCATCATCGACAATTCTCATCACCTGACATTCACCTTGCTTTCTCTTCCTCCAACAGCTATGGATGCAACTATTTCCCAAACTCAACTTCTCAAGATCATGCTTTATACAGTTATCTATAATAATAACAGAACCACTCTTATCCTAGCAAGCAAAAACGAAAATTACTACTTCCCCAGTGATCTATTAATATGTGGCAAGTCAGGTGATTCCATAGCAGAATACTGGTATCAGGTTGATTTAAAGTAAAGCCTGAAATTATCTCAAAAAGCTCTATTCACCACACCCGCCACCTCACCTAACAAATGGTTTCATGATTAAGGTGCAACCACATCCTACAACTGGCACAAACAATCTGCCAAATCCAACAACATATGTCAGTCAGTAGCAGGTTTTTGTTGGCAACAACTCTGCCCAGCTTGCACGCCAATGTTGGTATCCTCCCCATCCCATCCCATAAGCTTCAACTTTCTCAAATCTTCCATGTCCCAAATCTTTCACATAAGCTTATCTTTGTCAACCGATTTACTAGAAAAAATCTCACCTTGAAGTAGCTAATTTTCATGTATAAGACCTGAAAACAAGTAAAACAATTCTTTCAGGCCCATCCCATAAGGGCCCTTATCCTGTTTCATGTTCCACCACTGCTCCTACCATCCGTGATCTTCTGTCCACTCAATATCCTGCTGCCAAATGGCACAGCAGGCTCGGCAACCCCCACCACTCTACATTTCTTCCCTTATAGCAAAAAAACAACCCATCAATATATAAACCCAACATACAGTTTTTATGTAATTCTTGTAATACAGTAAAATGTAACAAAGACTCATTTCCCTCATCATTCTCCCATAGTTTATCTCCTCGTCTGCCCGCAGTAGTCTCCCGCGGGCAACTCACGCATGCCTGCGCGAGTTATTGAACCGGTCTAGCATCACTGTAGGAGACCTCGGGAGAATATATTGATGGATGTGGCACCTAAAACATTTTTTGCAGAAATTGTTCCAGAGAAATTTCTTCTTTCCGGTTCGGGATGCCTTTCGTGCTTCCTGGTAGTGATTTGCCAACTTTTGTAGTGTTTTTGTTGATAGGTGTAATTTGAGATGATCGTTTGTATGTCAACCACTGGCCGAAGGAGTTCTGAGATTTGGCTTGCTTCTGTTGCCATTCCACTTTTAATGCGAGGGTGACATTGCATAGTTGAAGTTTAGCATAGTTGAAGTTGGACACATATTCACATAAATCGCACGGTCCACCCTCTGTTGCAACTCCTACTTCCTGCGCCCTAATCTTCCGCCTTTTTATAGCCGTTGCAATTGCAGCCTCCCCTCTTCATTTCCTCCACTTCCTTTCATAGATCTTTCCATTGCAAGCTACCAAGTCTTCTCCCTATTTATATGTGTTTTGCTTAGGCTCTAAATGGTTGTTGATTTTCTAATTTCAGGTACTGTTCCTGGTGTTTTCCCTCTTGCGAGGGTTGTATCCTTCGGCAGCGTGGTGCTACAGCTGTATCCCGTCAAGGTGGTGTGTACCTCCGCTGTGTCCTCCTCCCGGTGTCATTTTCCGTTGCTGTTATCCTCCCTGTTCCGGTCAACCGGGCAACGCCGCCCCTTACCCAACAGCAGACTGTTGGTGCCCCACTCTCTCCCAGATCCGCTCCGGGCAATGCCATCCAGTCCTGTGCTTTCCACAACACTATGTAGCCCATCCAGGTTTTGTTCCACCTCTCTTCAGATGCTGCGTAGCACCCTTGCTGCACCGCCCCCGTCAACTGCAGCACCTTCAGGATCTCCCAGCGCCCCCTTCCAGCCAGCTACAACACTGGCAGCCCCCTTCCAGCACTCCTCCAGCAGTGATGTTCACTCTGACACACTCCTAGCTGCCGACAAACCCTTCCCACAGCCTTCCGGTAGAACCTCCACCATCTTCCGGCACAAATCAGGACTGTTTCTGTTCTTTGAAATACTTATTTTACTTTTGCCGAGTCGCTACTTCTTATATTATCGTCCACATGTTGTGTTGTCTTTGTCCAAGAATCTGTGTTGTATTTTCTTTCAAAATCAGTAATTAAAATTGTGTCGTTTTGAGTTCGGGTTTGGGTATTCCGGTATCACTTGGTATCATAGCTAGCTCAACCCTACGGTTCACTAGCATCAACCCCCCAAACCAACCCAATCCACCCAAATTTTTTCTCTTCCTTCTCTCCTTCTTTCCTTCCCTTTGTCTTCTTCTTGTCTTCTCCTTCCTTCTCTCGTCTCTTCCCGAAACACTTTTGATCATGCCACCATGTCGATATGCGTTGGAACCGACCTGAGAAGAAATACAATGAGAAATTTGTCACTTACAACAATGACTGGCCAAGATGGATGACAGGACTCAAGGCGATGTTACTCTCGACCATGACATCGAGAGTCGAAGAGGAAACCGCGACACGACCTAAATCCGTTTAACTGCAATGACGTCAGCGATGATGAATATCGCCCACACCACTTTGGCATTCACTATTTCAGGAGACCTCGGGAGAAGCCCACGTTTGACATCCATCATGATTTCAAGATCAAAATGGACCTACCGAAATTCTACGAGAGCATGGACTCCAATGATATGAACGATTGGTTGCAAGAAATCGAACGAAACTTTGATTACAAGGAGGTACCCAACGATAAAGCTTGACGCGATCAAACTAAAGAAAAGTGCGTCGTTATAGCGGGACAACTTGCAACGACGACAACGCGACGGGAATGACAAAATTACTATGTGAGCCAAAATGAAGAAGGCAATGCAAAAGAAATACCTACCACTTCACTATCTCCACGATATGTTTCTTCGGCTCCACAACCTGCATCAGCGTGACCTATCGGTTAAGGAATTCACGACACAATTCGATCAACTACAAATGAAGTGCAACCTAGTCGAGCGAGAGGAGCACACAATCGCCCACTATCTTGGAGGTTGAAAACTTGCTATTAGCAACATTGTCCAACTTCAACTATGCTAAACGATGACTAAACCCTCGCATTAAAAGTGGAATGGCAACAGAAGCAAGCCAAATCCAAAACCTTCGGCCAGTGGTCGACATACAAACGATCACCTCAAATTACACCTATCAACAAAACCACTACAAAAGTTGGCAAATCACTACCAGGAAGCACAAAAGGCATCCCGAACTGGAAAGAAGAAATTTCTTCGAAACAATTCTTGCAAAAATGTTTTAGGTGCCACAGGTACGGCCACATCGTAGGCAATTGCCCCACCACCCGTGTTGTCTCCTTTACTGAAGAAGGCGTGGTAGAAGAACTCGAGAAAGTTGAGGAAGCCCAATCTGAGGATGGTTCAGAAGAGGCACTTCCCCTCCTCGATGACGAAGGTGAATATTAGTCATATGGAGGGTCTTCAGTCAGAACCCGACAGAGATCCATCATGGCTAGGATAAAATATCTTTCGTACACATGCACCGTCAAAGTCAAAATCTGTAGTTTAGTCATCGATGGGTAGCTGCCAAAATATCATATCCATCCTAATGGTCAAGAAGTTAGACCTAGTCACACAAACACATCTGCGATCCTACTCTTTCACCTGGTTAAAAAGGGAAACGAGATTTTCATCGATCAAAAATGCTTAGTTGAGTTCTGCATCGACAATCAACTGCAAGAGCAAGTTTGGCACGATGTCGTCCCCATTGACGCATGTCAAATTCGACCGAAAAATACAGTACAACGGCTTCAAAAACACCTACGCACTCAAAAATGATGGAAAACACATCATGTTATTGCCAAAATAGATATGCGACCCATGATCGACAACACTGACACATTAATCACATGAATCACCTTCCTACAATCAGCTCGCGATACGCCGATAGCACTAGCTCTAGTCCTCTTAGGAGGTACCGGCATGAATAATGAGATGCTCATACAACTTAAGCCACTCCTAAACAATTTCCAAGACGTCATGATCGACGATCTCCGAGATCGATTGCCCCCACTACGAGACATCGAACAAGCCATAGACCTCATAAAAGGGTCAGTTCTACCAAATAAACCCGCCAACCGAATGCGTCCCAAAGATTATGAGGAACTCCAACATTCGGTGCAAGATCTTGTTAAGAGAGGATTAATACGATTTATTTTTTTGTTTTTACTTTTACTTTTGTTTTTTAAAGCATTCTTGTTTAGCTCATTTTTTAAGCATTTTTTATTTTCAATTTTTTTTAAAAAACAACTTATCTTTAAAATTACTCGAAAATAAAATTTGAGTTGTGAGTACTAATACGTGCTAGAAGATTCATAGTGGCAAAGTGTTTATATAATATCATAGCATTGTACGAGAACCCATCACCCACTCAGGTAATTATAGAGAAGCGGGATGGGACAGCTCGACTTTTTACATGACAAACTCCTGAAAGGTAACAAAACTATGGGGTTCAGCCCAATTGAAATAATCTATTATAAAAGATGAGTACACGTATTTACTTTTCTGCTGAATTAGGGAATATAGAATTGCAAAGTTATATATTTGTAATCTGGCTGTAATTCTTGGCGACAGAAGACTCCGAGGACACTAGTCGATTGTCGTGGAGGTAATAATCCGTCTTGAGTGTTGTAGACGATATTTGCAGCGTCAGTTGTCGTAGAATTTATAATTGAAAACCATGATAGCAGTTGATCAGGTGGGACATAAATAATTGTTTCAGGGGCCTTGGTTGGCCATAGAGACTATAGTAAAGAGTTGTGAGAGTTGTGTACCACGTAGGTCGTATAGGCCATAGTGGTGAGCCGCGATGATGTTTGTGGGTCACAGGGGCCTAAGTCAAAAGCTGCACGAGCTATAGACCACGTAGGCCATAATTGGTCATGTAAGTTGTACTAGTGAGTAAGTAGTATTGACGTCCATAGGCCCCGAGGGCCGGAGTCGAGAGCGTCACAAATATGTCAGGTGCATTGTTACCCCATCTTTGAGATACTTGCATCATCTTTGAGATGCATTGTTACACTGTCTTCGGGATACGTTGTTGCACTTTGGAGTCAACCCACTGTTCGGGATGATGCACCTCTTCGCAAGTTGCTTCATGACTCTGCGACATCATTGCAAGGAGTGGGCAGCGGTTGATGGTGATCGTGGGCGGCCGACGAGTGATGGTTGAAGGTGGTTGGTGTTGGTCGACAGTTGCAGAAGTAGAATGCAATTTCAGCTACTTCTTCAAGCTTCAATCTTCTTCAAACTTCAAACACTCATCTTAACTCATGAGATGAGGGGCTTTATTTATAGACTCCCGATTGTAATTAATGAATCCATAAAAATCATTATGATCGAACGGTCTAGAGAGATTCCCAGGATCAGATGATATTTGATAGACATTGGAGTGTATTAACGATGTCAGAATTGAGTGATCATTGGCTCATTGGATTCATCTTTTTGAGATGCTCGATTCGACTACGAACTCACACAATTTAAAACTTGTTTAACCTTCCAAATATTCGTAGAAAGTTTTCAAAAGCAATTTAATATCTTGATTTGAGCTTGATTTTACTTGGACTAGAACAATTTTGATAACATTGGGTCTATCTCGTTGAGTCAATCAGTTTGACTGTAAGTTTGCTAAAATCGGACCTTCAGATGAGTTTTTTATTAATGTTTGAAACTTTCTTGCTCAAAAAGATGCATCAAGATCTGTGTCATGTCTTGAGATTCATGTCGGACGTTGAAAATTTGATGGCTATCATCATCAAACATGTTTTATTTCAAATCAAAATATAAATAAATATAAAACAAAAATAAAAAATAGAAAATAAAATATAAAAGTTATCCCAAACAACCCCTAGGATATTAATAATGCTGAATTAGCATACCATTGCTTACACCAGGATAAATTCCACTAGTTGTCAGAGCAGTAACCCCAGCAGATACAGCTTTTTCGTGGAAAGATTTGGCCCTCCATGCATAGTTTGTATCATCACAAACATCTAAATATGTCGTCTGTTTGGCAAATACCATAACAAAATTAGAGAATTCTTAAAAGAAAATGAAGTGAAACTACTCAAGCAAACACAGATTCACAGTTTCTCACATTAGACGAAATCGCAGCTTCTAGAACATTGCATTTCTCTTCTTGCTGAAAAGGACCAGCAGAATGAACAACAAGCTCCATGCCTGAAATTTAAGTATATCACTAGCATGGAGTTCGTAACAAAAACTATGAAAATGATTAACTCAAAAAATGTAGAACAACTACAAACACATGAGTAAAGTTCAATCATTTTGCAGAGCAAAATAACCCTCAAACTTCAATGAAATTTCAAAAAAAAAGATGATCGCTTCCAAAACAAAGCGAAAAAAGCAAACAAGTAGATTTGGTGTCAGCTATAGTCTTCAATAAGGAGGTACTCCACAAAACTTAAGGCCAGGGGAAATTGCCTCTATAATTTATTATGTATTCTAGCATGAAACTTACCCCCATGCATAACAAGAGCCGTGATAACAATGACAACAAAATTCTCAAATGACGTGGGATTGACCATTGCTACGTAATTGGATGTAATATATGTACTTAGGTGTCATCTGCGTTTATACATATTGAGCTTAGCTGATGGTATTGTTTTTTATGTTGCTTTTGTTAGTACTATCTCTTTGTTTGTATAGCATTGAAACATCCGTTTCCTCTTTCAAAGCAACTATTTGTTATATGTTTCTTGTACTTCATGGTTCTTACTATCAAAATTTAACTTTTCATTGTGTTGCATATTTTTTGTTTTTGTAATTTATTTTTACGGTTATTTTACCAACTATATAGTAATGAAAAGTTTTTTGAGATGAAATTTCTCAGATGAGATTTGTAGCATGGTTGACATGCATCTACAGTTTCCCTTTTATAATTGAACTTACACCATTAATTATGGAGAAATCCAGTTTGAAAGATGATGATGATCACATTCAGACACTCGTGTTTTACAAGTTCTATATCGGTTATCAATACGTTGCATATGTGCTTGTCGGCAATCTAGTGAGATCTTAAAACTATTTCAAGCTTCCAAGTTATACCCAAGGCTTTTGTACAACCGAGAGACTCATTAATTAATAGCGGACACTTGAGTGACACAAAAAAATAAAAAAATGACAAAACAAATAGGAATTTTTCTTAGAGAAATAGCACACGCTCATAGTTACAAACAGCTTTGTTAGTAAATACTTTAATCTTGTGTTGCAAGCAATAGTCTCACTATCAGATGAATTTATAAGATGAATTTATAAAGTTGCTCTCAATTGAAAGAGATTGTGATCTTATTAGACAGAAAATCACACAATTTTATCCATATGTTCATAACGTTATTAAAGTAATAGATTGTACTCATACTTCGACAATGGTCAACAGACTATTACGAATCATGTACCATAACAAAAAGAGTTTTACTTTGCAAAATGTGATGGCCACTATTTCATTTAACCAATATTTTATATAAATTGCATGTGGTTGGCAGATAGAAGCGTGAAACCCCTTATGTAGAATGTAGTGAAGAACTTCAACATTGAGGTGTTTTTTAGTATAACGGTTGAAGTTTCTACAGAAACTCCAAAGTTAAACACGTTCACATAGGAGCACTCTTAAGATGGGTGACCTTCCAGGAAGTTACATCATTAAGGAAAAATCATGAGACAACTAGATTAAGCGGACAATATCTTGATGAGTGAGAGTTTGGCCTATTACAAATGGTATCATGCCTTACGCCAATCTCACGATAGAAATATATGTCAGATGGATAATTATGAGCTAAGAAAACTGATGAGGATGTCAGTTACTTAAGTGGAGAGATTGTGAACACCTTAAGTAGAATGAAGTCGGAACTCTTAAATATTGAGGCGCCTTTTGTTGTAAGGGTTGGAGTTTCAACTCCAAAGTTAAGTGCGCTCGAATGGGAGAACTCCTAAGGTGGGTGACATCCTGGGATGTTACGCTAAGGGTTAAGCCAAAGCGAACAATATCTCAATGGATGAGAGTATATGTCATCATGATAAGGCTAATGTTGTTGCATGCATGAAATCTATTGGTTACGATAAAGACTCTGATATTATGTATATTACTAAGTTATATCCATGTTTTTAACATTTATGGTGATGTATACATTATTCAATGGTTCTATATATTTTCTTTTACTGTATAGTTGAGATATGAATTTGATTATTTTTGTCACATAATATTTTAATGATATTAATGTTTCTGCATTTATAAAAAATTAAAGATAAATAAATAATTCTTTTTTTTTTCAAGTAGATCTTGGCTAAATCATTTAACTAGTGTGATCTTGATACGAGGTGACCTGTTTTGATATGATGGGTAGCATCAGGTTGGGGTCATAACAATTACTTTAATAGCATCAAAGCATTACATTGGCCTGAAGATAAGAACTAAATGTCATATAGAACTATGTGCTATGCCATGGGAGTCGCTTCTTGAACCCAAGATCGTACAAAGTGATACATGGTAGGATCCATCTCTTGAATCTGTAGAGGTCGGCTTTAGAATCAAATCTATCTGATGGATGATTCTAGTTTACAACACTAATGAGGATGTCCGTTACTTAAGAGGAGAGATTGTGAAACTCCTTGAGTAGAATGAAGTGAACTCTTAAAGATTGAGGAATCTTTTGGTATAATGGTTGGAGTTTCGACAAAAAACTTCAAAATTAAGCACGCTCACATGCGAGCACTCCTGCGATCGGTGACATCCTACAAGTTACACCAATGGGGCAAAATTGGAAGACCACCCGGCCAAGGCAGACAATGTCGTGATGGGTAGAGTTCAAGCTGTTACAAATGATATCAGAGCATAACACCAACCAAATGAGAATTAAGTGGCATATATAACATAATGCTAAGTCAAGAGAGCTACCTCTAGAATCCTGTATAGGACAAAGTGTCATATGGTGGAAACCACTTCTTGAATTTGTAGGAGCCACCTCTAGAATCTTATGTTTGATGGATGATTTTGGGTTTAAAAGCACTGACGAGGACGTCACTTACTTAAGTGGAGGAGATTACGAAACCTTTTAAGCTGAATAAAATCAAACTTTTAAACATCGAAACATATTTTCGTGTAACAGTTGTAGTTTCAACAGAAACTCCAAAGTTAAGTGTGGTTGCATGGGAGTACTCTCATAATAGTTGACCTCGTGGGAAGTTACACCATTGGGGCAAAACAGTGAGTCCATTAGCCCAAAGTGGAAAATATCTCACTGGGTCAGAGTTTGAACCGTTACCAATTGTACCAGAGCATTACACCAGCCTGAAAATAATAACTAAGTGTCGTACATAATAAAGTGTTATACTATGGGAGCCACTACTTGAACCCAAAATGGGACAACACGATACATGGTCGGAGCCATTTCTTGAATTTATAGGTGTCATCTCTAAAATCCTATCTACTGAGTAGATGAATCTGGGACTTGTGGGTTAAGTAGGGCAAATTGTAAAACTCTTGAAGTAAAATAAAGCTAAGCTCTTAAGCAATGAGTAGCTTTTTGGTGTGACAGTTGAAATTTCATCATAAACTCAAAAGTTAAGTGTATTGTGTGGGAGCACTTCTGGGATGTGTGACCTCCTAGGAAGTTATACAAATAAGACAAAACTGTGAGATTTCGAACTATTACAAATGGTATCAGAGAATTACGCCTGTCTCAAGATAGGAATATCTATCTGGTGGATAATTATGGGCTCAAAAAACTAACAAGTATGACAGTTACTCAAGTCAGCGAGATTGTAAAACAACTTAAGTAGAATGAAGTCAAGTTCTTAAACATCGAGATACATTTTAATGTAACAGTTGTAGTTTTGATAGAAACTCCAACGTTAGGTGTGCTCACATAGGGGTGCTCTCAAGATGGGTGATCTCCTTGGAAGTTACACCATCGCGACAAAATTGTGAAGTCATTAAGCCAAAATGGATAATATCTCAATAGGTGAGAGCTTGGGCTACAACAAGAAGTCTGCAGTTGATTTAAGTGGGCGTTGTAAAGGTCAGTAGGGAAGAAAAACTTGAAAAATGTCTCAGAATAAACATTGATAAGACTTTAGCGCCGTTAGAGGATATCAATATCATTAAATAAATAGCGCGCAAGCGCGTTCCACATATAATCAAGAGCACAAGAGTTGTACAATCATTATCATACATAGCCACAAAACTTAGTCGAGAGAACTTTTGACATAGTCGAGAGAACTTTTGAGATTTGAAAGGAAAGGTTTCGGGTGATAAGTCGCATGTCTCAATTTCTTACAAGAAGAATTTGTGATTGCTATATATTTTAATGTCTCAGACGGAGATGCAACAAGATATTTTTGGTGAGGCTGAGATCAATGATGAACCGTGAATGTGATAATTGGGAGAGATTTCGAGAAAAAGTATGAGATATAATTGCCACCAATTTATAGGAAGTACTCAAAGGATGGAGAAAGTTATTATTTTCAATTTTAGTATTATAGTTTATAAATATTCAGGTGCTTAACAAAACTTATGGATTAGTTAAAATTCAGCTTTCTTAATTGTGTTTTGTATTTTTTTCTTTTGTAGCATTATTTGAAAAATATTATTAAGAATAATTTGATCAAGTTTTTGGATGTGATTGTCATTGAGTTGTTGTTTTTAGAAAATGTTATTTAAAACTACTTTTCAGTTCTACATAGTTGTTTGTTTGTAGTTGGCCATAAATTAAGTATTTGTTTACACCTTCTTAGTTTACCACTTTAATTTATTAATATTTTTAAAATGTAACAAAGATCTGACTGAAAAGGGGGGTAAAATTAAGAGGGTGGATCTCGATATGTTATTCAAATAATATTGATTACTCTAAAATGCTATTGTGTTAGGATGTGAAAGCTTGGAATGATTTTGTGGGCATTCTTTTACATTAGTATCTTTTTGTGCTGAAAATGCCTCAACTGCTTCTAATAAATATGTATGTGCTACCTATTGTAATTTAAACAAATGGTGTTAGAACCATAGTCATTTAAGTCACAATTCAGCACTGCAGCCACATCTCTCTGTCCCATGAGAGAGAACTTACATACATGTGCTGATCCATGGCCAAATTGGACATTGGAAGATCTTTTATCAGAGCTGAATTCATTAGAGCAACAACTTGGAGCTCATATTTCAATCCCGAGCACACTGAAGGAATCCGATTTGATGACACAGCTAATAAATTTGCAGTACCTTTCCTTGCATTGGTAGTTGTTTTGCTTAGCTTACCACTTAAGATTTAGCTTAATTTTAGGTCTGAAAATAAACAGATGACTAAGGGGACTAATAAACCTCTTCTTATGCGCATCACTGATGATAATGTCAGGGAATTAAAAACTGAGGATTAAAACAACAAACATTTGATATTTAACACATGCTTAAACCAATAAACTTAAACCCTGAAGTAAGTTGTCAAGCAGTTTAAACGTATTAAACTCGATTTAACTTCAACCGTACAAAACAGTTTCCAGTGTTTAGCAATTAACAGCATCTAGATTTGATAAATCCAGATTTACAGGATTTACAATCCTATTCAAGTTAAATCCTCCTTGTAGCAAAAAATCCCCTGATAAGTGTCTCATGCAAGAATAGACATACACTTCAGGAGAAACACAAACAGATAACAAACGATATGGCACCTTCTAAAGCAGCTTGGATGCTATGGATGTCGTCGACGTTCACCTGGACAAACTTGGTGTTCTCCCCAATTTTGGAAGCAAGAGCATCGCCCTTCTCCCTACAAAGAAAGTCACGAGCTTAAGCAAATCTACCTGAAAAGCAATTGCACTGGGGAATCGAGATGAGTAAGGACCGATTTCTTCCGGCTAAGAAGAGTCGGACGGAAGGACAGAAGCGAGAAAGAGCGGCGGCGGTGGAAGCGCCCACTCGGCCGGTTCCACCAAGTATGATCACCCTGGGCTTGATGGATGGGAGAAGGGAAGGAGGAGGATGAATGGGATTAGGGCTCACCGCTGCTCCCGCCATTATCTGTTGCACTGAAGCTCGTGCGCTATCAACTGCTTGCGGAAGCGATCGGGTTGATATTGCTCGCTTTTGCGAGCAACGTGGACGTTTTGCCCTCGCTCCCCCTCGGCACTCATACCACTCAATTCTTATTTATCTAATGTCTAAAATTTAATTTTTATTTATACAGAAAAATATGTATTTGAGTTAAAAATTAAAATATTTTTTATGTAATATAAATGACTTATGTGGTAAAAAAAATTGTATAAGAAGTAATATAAAATGTTTTTTTTATGTAATAAAAAAAGTAAAATTCAGATATTACAGATAAAAATACATATAAATTGGGAGGTAAAGAAAATAACTTATACATTTTACATATATGCTGAGCAAATAGAATGCTTAAATCAAAATATCATCGAATCAAATCAATATATGTAACTATTATTATTATTATTATTATTATTATTATTATTATTATTATTATTATTATTATTGGCAATTTATTTAGCTACCACAAAAATTATAGAAGTTTGAGAGGTGCCCCAATGCTCCAGAATAACAAAAGACTTGAGTGTTGATGATGGAAGGTACGATTATTGTCGCCATGACCATCGGCGTTCCAAATGATCGTCCATGCTTCTTGGAGTTTCTAGCTCTCCTACTACGATAAACCAGAAAATCCTCCCCACCAACCTCAAAGCTTTAGAAAGATCATCGGCGGTTGGGAAGGTTGCAACAATGAGGATGCTGGCTCGGGAAGGTGGCAACAAGTGAAACCGCAAAGAAACAGTCTAAAAAGATGTTCAACAGTTGCAAGGAGTAAGAAGGACGGTGGCAAAAGTGGGAAGGTTGCGGCAGAAGGAGAAGTTGAGGATAATCACCACCTTATAACAAGATACAACCAAAGCATCACTTGTCCATGAATACAACCCTAGAAGCAAACCTCAGAGACGCCAACAGTTATCTCAACGGAACATAAAACAATAAATATGAACTTGCAACATTAGGAATACAAATATATAACCCTAGAATATCTAGGAGTGGACCTCATTCCCTATAGGTGGCAAGTCCATACCTAGAAGGGTTGTCCAGTCCTTCCTACGCTTGGATTGAACAATCCAGTCACAATGATTAGTGTGCCCTCATGCAGCATCGCAATCCTGGGTCCCTTTTGATGCCCCGTGTTAGTCTCCCGAAGTTAGGGGGGATTGATCTCATTAGTCAAAGCTTTTGTCTGCACCTTCAGGATGATAGAGCAATTGTAACCTCCCGAAGTTGAAGGATCATTGATTGTGGCCCTAGAAGCACATGTATCCTTTTGTCGACAACACTTTACCCCAAAATACCATAGGAGTTTTCCTCACTAACGATCATCCATCCATATTGATTCAACCATATGAGCATACATTGTTAAACTAAAATAGGTCTCCGTGCCAAGTGTACTCTATAGAGTCTTCCAAAAGTAGTCTCAGGTTGCCTCATCCCCATCTAATGTGGGAACATAATGAACTCTCTCTAACGACATCGGCAATGGCAGTAAGCTATCAATCATGATGTCTCTTTGTAGTGATTGCCCCATGTCTGGAATCGATGCCTTTGCCATGTTATCCCCTATCATCACCAAAACCGATCTCATTGGAGCTTCTTCACTAGCAAAAGCACTTACAACCTCAGACTCTATAAAGGGTAAAAGAACGGTATGCTTTCCATCCTTGGTGAATGTATAGATGTTCTTGTGCCCTTCAGCTCAGTCATGCGATCAAACCACCACGGTCTCCCCGACTAGATGTGGCAGGCATCCATTGATCATCCACCTTTGATATTACAAAATAAAGGTGGCATGTCTTATTATTCACTGGAATCATCCTTACCAAAGGGATTTGGGTGTTACTCTCTCTTTTTATCTCCTCATCAGATCTCACTACTACACTCAATGGTGACCTCTCCCTTTCCACAGTTTCATTGAGTTATTGTAACACACAACAAAGTTGTCGCTATATCTCTTTCATGATAAGCTCTTAATCAGGTCTCTGATAATTGTTTATTTAGTGGCGTGGTTAGAATTCGGGTTTAGGTCGGTGAAAGAATGTGCATGGAGTGATGTAGGGTGATAAAGAAAAATTGTGGGTGGAGATAGGGTTAGGTTGTGGGGCTTTCAGTAACCCAAGGGCAGAACTAAGGTATGTTAGCTTTGATACCAAATTATACTAGATTTGACCCATACAACAATAAGAAAGCAAATATTCTGACGAAAAAAATACAAATAGGCGTTTACAACCACAAAACACACTGAAACGGAAAATAGTAATGGTATAACACAAACTCATACTAGGGCTCGATCCATGGGTGGTGGAGGGCGGCTAGGTGGGTTGAAAGTAGTGGTGAGTGGCTAGAATTGGGTGGATGAAGAGCGACAACAAGTAGAGTTTGCTAGAAAGGTTGCATGTGGCTATATTTAGTGGCTACCCGATACAATTTTGGTGATGATAGAGGATGGCGTGGCATAAGCAGTGGCTACCCCATGCCTGCAATTGACGCCTCTGTCCCGCTATCCTCTGTCATTACCAAAGCCGATCTCATTGGCGCTTCTCCATTGATACGAACACATGTAACCTTGGACTTCATAAAGTAAGAGAACTATGTGATTTCTATCCACGGTAAACGAGTAGTTGTTCATGTGTCTGTCATGCTAAGTCCTGCGGTCAAATTGTCACAGTCTCCCAAAAAGGATGTGACAGGCATCCATGGGCACAACGTCATACTACATATGATCTTGCAATTGGTTCCGAATTGAAAATTTCACGAGGTGTTTCCTATCAATGCTGACCAAGTTCCTCTTCTTCAACCATGTTAAGGAACATGTCTAAAAATGTCTTTGAGTTGTGAGGCTTAACTTGTCCACCATCTGTATAGATGTCGCATACTTATTGTTACCTCCATCGATGATGAGGTTGCATGTCTTTCCTTTCATAATACACCAGATATAAAATACGTTATGGTGAAGCCACTGCTCCTTCCTTATAGCCTCAGTCTGAAGGACCCGTCGAACCACAAGTATCTCGCCCTCATCTTGTGGGAGTTGGTACTCCTCACCTGTTCTTCAGCAGCCTCTTCGTCAATCACTTCCTCCATTGCACCCCACTCGATGAAGGACATATTTGGCTCATAGGGCAACTAAAAGCGATATGTCCATAACAATGACATCTGAAGCATTTCCTTACTGAGACTATATTGGGGGTGATACTCTTCTTAGGTTTCCTCCCACTCTGGGCAGATCTATCGTTCCCGACCATACTTCTCAACTACCTTAGGTGTGCTCCTATTGATGCCTCCAGTTATGAGTAATTGTCTAAAAGATGATGGGTGCATCTGTTTCTGCTCTCTTCACCTTCAGTGCTAAGGTTTGAACGTCACCCAAAGACCAATAAAGTTGTAGATGAACCACATTACAGATGGCGAGCTTTAGTCCTTTCAAGTACCTCACTATTGTATGTTCCTCTAGCTCCGTCAGATCACAGTTCAACTTAAGTTGCATAAACTCCATTGGTACTCATCCACTGATAGGCGCCTCTACTATAAATGGTGGAGCCTCAAGAAAAGATCCTAAGAGTAGTGTGTGTTGTTGCATCTCCCTCTTCATATTCTTCCAAGTAGTAATCATGCTCTGTTCTTCTCTATTTATCTCCCTCTTCAGGTTCTCTCACTGCAATGAGATGCTCTTCTTTATCTTGATAGCATCAAGCTTCACTTTTTGATCATATGACACATCCTTGTTTAACAAAACTCTCTCAACAGTCTACATGCACTCTATTAGCTTATTTGGATTCATTCTCCCCTCAAAATCCAGTATGTCTACTTTCACTCCCGAGTCTCTTTATCCTCTAACTGACATTTGAACTCTCGATCTCCTCAGATATTAAATCCCAAAGCAATGTGTCCTATCTTTTTTCTCCATTGGAATCAACCCTAAATAAGGGATTAAGGTGTTCCTCTCTCTCTCTCAGACCAATCTTGCCCGTCCATGGGCCCTTTCCACAATTTTCATCAAGCTGTTGTAGCACTGAAGAACTCGCCATTGTATCTCTTCCAAGATAAGCTCCTGATCGAAATTGGTGGCATGGTTAGGGTTTAGGTTTGGGTTTGGATTTGGGTACGTGGAAGAATGAATATAGGGCAATTTAGAGTGAGAATGAAAAATTTTGGGTGGAGCTAGGTTTAAGTAGTGGGGCATTTGGTAACCTAAAACAGGACTAGAGTTAAGCTAGCTTCGATATTAAATAATACCAGAGTTAACACAAACAACAATAGAAAAGCAAGTATTATTACAGAAAAAAATCAAATAAGCGACTACAAATAAATACACAATAAAATAAGAAATAACAAAAACACAATATAAATTGACATTAAGATTTGAACTGTGGGTTGTAGAGGGCGGCTAGGTAGTTCGAAAATAATGGTCGGTGGTTGGAATGGGGTGAGCGATGAGCAACAAGTAGGAGTGGTTGGAAAGGTTGTATGTCACCGAAAACAGCAAGAGAGAGGGTTAGATTGTAGATCCGCAGTGGCAAGGGGTGATAAGGACAATTGAAAGGGTTGTGGATTGTTGGAAGCAGCAAGGGGAATGGTTGGAAAGCAAGTCGACAATGACAGAGGGTGGTAAAGACAGCTGGGAGAGTCAACGAAGGGTGGTGAGGGCGGCTGGGAAGAAAACAATAGTGAGGACTACGGATTTGGGAAGGTTGAAACAAATGAAACTGAAATAAAAAATAGTCCATATATGTTGTTTGACTGCTTCAACAAGGAGGAAGGATGGTCGCAGCGAAGGGATGGTTGCTACGAAAGGGGAAATCGATGATAATCACCACCTCGGAATGAGATACAGTCAGAACAACACTCGATCTTAGATACAACTCTAGTAGAAAAAATTCCAAAATATCAACGACTGCCTCGACATTAAACAAAACCCCAAAACATGTAGGTAGCAACGAAGGGTGGTGAGGGCGGTTGGGAAGAAAACAATAGCGAGGACTACGGATTTGGGAAGGTTGAAGCAAATGAAACTGGAAAAAAATAGTCCATATCTGTTGTTCGAATGCTTCAACAAGAAGGAAGGATGGTGGCAACGAAGGGATGGTTGCTACGGAAGGGGAAATTGATGATCACCACTTCGAAATGGGATATAGTCAGATAACCACTCGACCTTAGATACAACTCTAAAAGAAAAAAATTCAGAAGTATCAACAATGTCTCGACATCAAACAAAACCCCAAAACTAACCTGAAATCTCAGAAATACAAATATATAACCAAAGGATGACTAGGAGTGAATCCCACTCCCAATAGGTGGCAAGTCCATGTCTAGTAGGGTCGACCTGTCCTTAATACGCTAGGACTAAACAATACGGTGGTGGTAATTATCACGCCCTCATGCGAGAATGTGATCCAGGGTCCCTTTTGATGCCCCATGGCAGGTGGTATGTATGTGAATGCCCTTGTTTTTTATCTAATGATTGAAAGAAGACTGGCAAAAGTAAAATTATTTTGCCTCATGGTGCATCTCCATGATAAATATAACATACAAAGCAAATGCAGTTAAACAGATGGGATCTATTTTACAAAGGTTTACTTATATTTCACTGAAATGCAACATTTTTTTTGATTGACACATACCTGTAAGTTAAGCCTTAAACTCAAGACATAAGAAACAAAAACAAAACACCGAACCACTTAGTAAAATAAACTAAACACATGACCTCAACACAATTACATACTTTAAAATAAAAATTGCATCACATAATAATCTCAAAACAACGAACACAAAGTCCAAAATGCAACAAAGAGTGTCACAAAAGTTCATGACATGAAATAAATGAAGCATACTCAAAACAAGCTCAGCGAACCTAAAGCAACTCAAAGATCGTACGCAAGCCAAAGGCTGCAAGCCAATACCACTAGGCTATGAGGAATGGGAGCACTGTAAGCATGAAGGATTCATAGGTGAAAGTTGCAGATCCAGTGTACGTTGTGTCTTTTTCCTTGAATTTATCTGTCAAACCCTGCCAAATTACATCACAACACAGTCAATTACTAAACTCCATCGACAACAGACAAAATTCCTGATCAGATGACAAAAAAAAGGGCATTTACATACATAACACCCAATTCCTATGTATTTACATGTCTAACACCTAAAGTTTACTCTTTACATTTATAGCACCCAGACCTTTCATATCACATAAAAATTGTCACTATTTTTTACTTTCAAAAAGTGAAATACACGGTTTCATGCATAGATAAAGTGGAATATATGTTAAAATTGAAGTTTAAGTGTGAGATATGTAAACACATAAGAATTGAGTGGTATGCATGTAAATTTTCCTTACATAAATAAAGATTTACTTACAGACCATGTAATTCATCTTATGTGCTTACATATCTAACACCTACATATTAATATTAGCTTATATAACACTCAAATTGTTAACATTACATCAAAAAATACCATCAATACTAACATCTTTAAATTAGAATACACATTTTCATACATAAGTTTTGAAGTGATTAAGAAACTAAAGTGTTACATGTAAAAACATCAAACTTTATGTGGCAAATATGTAAATACATAAAAATAGTGTGGAATGTATGTAAATCCTCATAAAAAATTAGAGGCAGTACCTTGACAGTGAGGCAGCATCTGCAAATCAAAATAGAACATCCAAAACATTTATATTAGCAAAATTGTTTCAAAAAAAATGAATATTCTGAAAAGAAGAGTGAGGAGAACGAGAAGGATCGTACTCGATGAAGTTATCATATTCGATCGCCCTGTACTTGCCATCACTTTTGTCGAACTTGGCGAGAAGCAAATCAAGAACAACAGGGGAGACTGCATAGCCCAGGCTAAGAAGGGCTTCTCGTAGCTCCGGCGCATCAATCCTGCCGCTGCGATCACGATCGAATCTCTCAAAGATAGCCTGCAGTCATGCCCATTTATTAACACTATGGACTACCCAAATGGATGAGTAAGTCTGCTGCATATAAACTTCAGTAAAAATATAGCATGATTACCCTCCAGTTCTGAAGGCTGTAGAATAATGAGGTGAATTCCTTTGGACCTGAGAAATAATTATAATGAATGATGAGGTTTGAGGACTAGTATAATATCATAGGATCTTCTGAGTGTTTTGCCTCAAAGTTGTCATAGTCACGCCCAATGAGAAAGACGATGATTACATAAATAACTAGTATGATAGAATATTCAAGAGTAAACATGGTAAAGATATGGTAATATGTTGTGCTGCTATGAAGACAAACGTCATGCAAGACTTCACAAAGTTCGTCAAATCAGGCTCATGGATTTTGTTTATGGCCACAACTAATCTTCCAAAGTAGATACAAACAACTCTCCCTTCAGCAACATATCCAAGAAGTTGCTCCGTATAAACTACTATTGTAATTCATCATAAAATAACTCATTAATATCCATTTGCAGCATAGTCCAACCATGATTGAAAACTGTAAATAAAAGAATTCTACCCGTATTTAATCATGCAACAAGCCAGAATGTGTCAGAATAGACTATGGATGAGAGTACTTCACGGCGATATATCGATCAATCATGATAAAATTTAACAGTGAAAACACAACGAGAAGCTATTGGTCGGGGCTCTGGAGAATGAACAACCAAATAAATATGAAGACTAAGAAGAGAATCCAATTCAACATCCATAGTGCATATCCATCTAAATAATGAATCTAGAAATGCGTAAGGATTAAATAGAGGGAATGAAAAAGTGTAGAACAAAGTAGATAACTGATCAAGTGAAACATGGAGTGAATAAGATGAGCAGTAAGTTATCTTTTATCTCTTTACAAGTTAGAGGGCTCATCAAATGGTGGATGGCACAATTGAATCTGACAATTTCTTGAAAGTGTTGTGGGTAGAGGTCAATATTGTTGAGAGTATGCCTGTAGAGGCATGGAGGTAGAAAAAGGAGCATCTGAAGTAAGAGAAATTGATGACAAAGAGAGCTAGGAGGGAAGGGACTAAAAAGAAATATGTAGTTTCATGAAAGGTATCCACGAAGGTATATAATTTTAAATAAGAGAATCATAACACTAATAATTTTGATGATTGTAAAAGTTCCCAAGGAAGATGCCCCAAGTGATCCATAAGAAGATGTTTGCAATGCTTTTAAAATTAACAGAAAATTTTTCAGGATGAGAGCTAGGTTTCCCAAAGAAGTTATGAAGGAACAAAATTTTTTTCAACTAAATTTTTCTTCTTTCTTTTACAAGCTTGGTTTAGTGAGCATCACAGAGAAAAGGTGTGGATCAAAAATTAAGCAAAGTTATAAGAAATATAAATCATGCAAAAATTGTATATCCTAGGGGTGAATCCACTTAAAAGTAAAACTACGAGACAAACTTGCTATCTGGATTCCAAGGATACTCATCAAAACTAGGCTCTATACAAACTCAGACAAAATGGATTCACCAACAGACTTGCTAGTAGATTCTCAGAGCAACTCACATAGCCAAGCCATTGGCATCATTTTGTTGATGACTAGCAGACTCGCGGGTGGATTAAAAGAGAAAACATCCATAAAAAACTCGAGGAGAACTCATCTGAGCCAAGGGATAGAATCACCTCACCGAATGATAACCTACTATGTATGGAGAGGACATTTAACCAATACTTTAAGAGGACCTAAGGACCCTAACACTCGATGGTCATCTACATTGAACAACCGATTAGTCCTAAAGACCAACTATTTCACTTAGTCTAAGAAATTGTTTGGATTGTAAAAAAATGTAGTGAAAAGTAAATATAGTGAAGTAATAAGTGAGTATTGTTGTTTGGATGAATACACCACAAACGCATGAATTTATAATTTTGTATTTGGGTGACTACAATAAGAAATGAATGAACCATAAAATCCTTGAAGAGCAGCCGATGATATCAATCGACTAGTGGTGGACAGTGGTGGCCGACAGCTGTTGATGGTAGAAGATCGATGACCATAGCAAAGGAGGACGTGAAACGGGGCAGGGGACAACGATCGACGGATGACAAAGGCTAGCTAGTGGTGGTCAACAGAGGCAACTAGAAAGTGGTTGTTCGTGGTGGTTGCAATGATCGCAATACTTGCGGCGACTACAATGGCGTTGCCAACAACCGTAAATTGCAATGTGCATGAAAATCGCCCTACACTAAAAAAATACTAAATTCATTGCAATTTTACACTGAAATTATCTTTCCTCAATCTAAAAACCCAAATTTTCAAAGCACCTATATTTGGAATAGAATACCTCCTTTGCAACAAATCAAATAGCTCTTAAGTCGAAGTTCGAGTAAATATTAAGGCTACATGATTTTTCTATATTTATTATAAGTGCAGCTCATTTTATTGCTTTACCTATAATACACGAGACCAAAGATTTATATCTATAAATAAAGGATTTTAGGGAAAGTTGAGGGTTTTGAGTCGTCAGAGTCATTGATTATGAACTTTTGGTATACCTATTTGAGCATACTTAGTAGATTTCCCACTGTCTGAGTTATAGGTTATGTATTTTGAAATACTCAATTGAGCTTAGCAAATTTCTCTCTCTTATTCTATATCTCTCTTACCTTTCAAGGATAACTTACGAACAGAACAAGATCCAACAATAATGATAGATATTACCAGTTATATAGTGGTGAGAAAGATTTCAAAACATAAAGATTGTATCTAAGTTTATTTTTATTTAGAAAATATGCTTATCAAATATAAAATTGAAGCACTTGGTGTATTTTAATCACATATATATTTTTTCATAAACAGAAAAATGAAAAGCTAAAATAATAATTTTTTTTTCTATTTGAAATAAAGCTAAATACTAGTAAAATAGCAAAACAAAACCTAGGTGCATGAACTAATATTATTAAAAGATTAAGTGATAACTAATTGTCATAACATCAAATATTTTGCATGATCATACAAGAAAATGTGGGTAAAATGAGGATATAAGTTATAAAATTAAATTTAGTAGATTAAAATGCATAAGTATTTTAAGAGTATAACTTGATAAGCGAAGATCATTGAGTCTTTCTAAAATTAATAAACCACAACATGCCTAGCTATGATATAACCACTTATTAACCAATAAATGAGCTATCGAAGATCAAATAAAGTTTAATAGAAATGAGGATTTTAAGATGGATGTGCGATAAAGTTAATATTGATAAAGTGATGAATAGTTATGTTAGAAGCACAAAATATGAGATGGAATAATGGGGCGAGTTGATAGAATTAGAATGGAATGATTTGGCAACAAGCAAAGACAACATAGGTATGAGTTGTAAGAAATGTTTGTACAAACTAAAATTAAAACCTCATTAACAGGAAAAAAAAAAAAGATTCCTAAAGCCAACGTCAAATGCTTTGGATAAAGCTAATGATGATTTAAATGACTTATTATAAGTTGTTCCTTTTAGATTTTACAGAAAAACCTTTATTTAACTACAATTGGTCATATTTGTATTAACATGAACATGCAAATAAAACGAGTCAAAGCATACAAACTCGCAAAACCACATCGATTTCATGAGACTAATTCATTTGTACACTTATGTAGGGATTATAGTATTATGTACTAACGGACCCGACCAGCATAAGCAAAGCATAAGTGACTGACTCACCTATGCTTCTGTTGCAGATCTTGGATCAGGGTTCTAGCCAGATCACCCTTTCCAGGCATTAAAAATAGCAAGTTGCTCCTAAAAATCTAAGTAGGTCGTGGATTAAAATAAATTAAAACCAACTAAAATTAACAAAATCATAGAAGAGTGGTGGCTTAGTGTTATACATAGACGAATAATCCCTTATGACGAGCCAAGAGCATAACAATCATCTTTTGCATAATCCTTTGGACCGGATCAAACAATTTTGGTTAGATTTGACATTTCAATTTGATCTGGNGCCAGATCACCCTTTCCGGGCATTAAAAATAGCAAGTTGCTCCTAAAAATCCAAGTAGGTCGTGGATTAAAAACAATTAAAACCAACTAAAATCAACAAAAGCATAGAAGAGCAGTGGCTTAGTGTTATACATAGACGAATAATCCCTTATGACGAGCCAAGAGCGTAACAATCATCTTTTGCATAATCCTTTGGACCGGATCAAACAATTTTGATTAGATTTGACATTTCAATTTGATCTGGAAAAAAAAAATTAAAGAAGACAGCGAGCTGGACAAAATATCCCGCACCTGCCGGCAAGTCAGGTAGACTACTAGCGTTGTGAAATTAGCATTGCCCTTTTAGCTGCGGATAAAAAGAAACCCAAGGATTGTTGAACTATATCAAAATGAAACCCCGGCCGTATTTTTTTTTAACCGGCTAACTCATTACTTGTGNATTGCCCTTCTAGCTGCGGATAAAAAGAAACCCAAGGATTGTTGAACTATATCAAAATGAAACCCCCGGCCGTATTTGTTTTTAACCGGCTAACTCATTACTTGTATTCTACTAAGCAATGCTCGATCGAGGCTACCTCCAGCACTGAACAAACGCATGCTTTATAGTACAAGTTCATCTCCATAACCAGCAAACAAAGAAATTGAGTCAATATAATCAAATCAAAATCACAAATTAGGTTAATTCAACTTAGAATAAAACAGGGATCAAAGCCCATCGCTGCAGTAAATAAACCGATTGAAGCAAAGAAGCATCTTCATGGAACACACACAGAAGAAAGGGACGGAACTTCTTTGCAAAGCCTGCAATTAAGTGCGCCGAAGAACGGAATCTAAAACCGTAAGCACGAGATTTCTCCTTTCAAACTCCCAAGCATAACAATATGAAACCGGACAAAACACTAATTAGGGTTTTGAGAAAGAAAATATGCGGGGAAATCTCACCAATCTTGCGGATGTTGGAAGATGTGAAAAGGTACATAAGAAGGTGAACTGTGCGGAGGCTGAAGCCCTGGTTATAAGAAGACAAAGCACGCTGCAGCTCCTTGTCGTCTATTAGACCGCTCCCANTAAGTGCGCCGAAGAACGGAATCCAAAACCGTAAGCACGAGATTTCTCCTTTCAAACTCCCAAGCATAACAATATGAAACCGGACGAAACACTAAATAGGCTTTTGAGAAAGAAAATATGCGGGGAAATCTCACCAATCTTGCGGATGTTGGACGATGTGAAAAGGTACATAAGAAGGTGAACTGTGCGGAGGCTGAAGCCCTGGTTGTAAGAAGACAAAGCACGCTGCAGCTCCTTGTCGTCTATTAGACCGCTCCCGTCCTGATCAGCAATCTGGAAGCACGCCACCAAGCTCGGGTCGGTTCCCGGCGGGAATTGCGACGGCAGAAGCGCAGTGAAAGGGCTCGCAGCCCCGTACCCTGCTGCTGGAGGAGGTTGCTCGTATCCAACGCCGCCGCCAACTCCATGTGTCTTACCTGGTTTCTCCGGCTTGTAGTAAGTCTCCGATGGCTGGGGAGCGCCGTAACCGTAAGGCTGTGAATCGTATCCACCGGCGCCGCCTCCTCCATGTATCTTACCTGGTTTCTCCGGCTTGTAGTAAGTCTCCGATGGCTGGGGAGCGCCGTAACCGTAAGGCTGTGAATCGTATCCACCGGCGCCGCCTCCTCCATGTATCTTACCTGGTTTCTCCGGCTTGTAGTAAGTCTCCGATGGCTGGGGAGCGCCGTAACCGTAAGGCTGTGAATCGTATCCACCGGCGCCGCCTCCTCCATGTATCTTACCTGGTTTCTCCGGCTTGTAGTAAGTCTCCGATGGCTGGGGAGCGCCGTAACCGTAAGGCTGTGAATCGTATCCACCGGCGCCGCCTCCTCCATGTATCTTACCTGGTTTCTCCGGCTTGTAGTAAGTCTCCGATGGCTGGGGAGCGCCGTAACCGTAAGGCTGTGAATCGTATCCACCGGCGCCGCCTCCTCCATGTATCTTACCTGGTTTCTCCGGCTTGTAGTAAGTCTCCGATGGCTGGGGAGCGCCGTAACCGTAAGGCTGTGAATCGTATCCACCGGCGCCGCCGCCTCCATGTATCTTACCTGGTTTCTCCGGCTTGGAGTAAGGTGCCGATGGCTGGGGAGCGCCGTAACCGTGCGGCTGCGTCGGCGCAGCGCCATAGGATTGCGGAGGTGCGGCTCCATATGGTTGTGGAGGGGCTGATCCGTATGGATTTGCAGGTGGCGCGCCGTAAGGATTACCGGAGCCCTGGGGATAACCGGCCATTGAAAACGGAGAGAGGCGAAGATCCGGTAGCTGGAGGTGAGGTATGGGCAGGCGGGCTTCAAAATGGTCGTCTTCGTTTTATATGGAACGCATAGCATGTGGTTCGAACCGGCAAAAAGGTGAATCGGTCCAATCTCTAAAGAATCCTTTAGTTCAAATATTATCTAATTTTAGTATTTTATATTTAAATTAAAATTCGTGAAAATATAATGCCTTAAACTTTTTACTTAAAATATTT
>JXCR01143029.1:7614-31139 GCA_002079205.1 Phalaenopsis hybrid cultivar | reverse complement strand
GGGGGGGGGGGGGGGGGGGGGGGGGGCGTTATGGATTTGGTCTGAATGGCATAACCTTCCTAGTACTCAGTTCCTTGAGCTCATCACAGTCAGATCAAGAGGCCCTTGCCAGAGAGGTCGTTGTAATGAACAAAAAACTCTGCTAGTTGCGTGACCAAACGATAGACGACCAAAATCGGGGGCTTTTACATATATAGCACACATGTCAAAGAATTTAGCAGATTGTCGGGGTAAGCCACCAATGACAAAGGTTGAGGAGGAGAAAGAAGATGAGGGAGATGATGAGTAGTTTCTTTTTATGTTTTCTTTTATTTGTCAATATTAGTTTGAACATTTACTTTGAAATTTTTTGCTAATTTTATTATTTTTATTTGGGACAATTTGTTACAGTAACTTAATTTTCATTAATGATATGTATTTGAGTTTTGATATGTGCTTATATGGTTGGATAAAATGTGGTTGATATGTGATTTTTTTATTGTGTATAGATTGTGGAAATGTAATTGCATATATATACTTGTGCTCCAGGTTTGCATTTGATTCGCGTCGGTTTTGCATCAAATAATCCAATGCTAAATTGACAATAATTCTACAGTTCTTCGATATTTTACATCACAAAAGTTATGGTAATCCGACAGATAATATTATCAGCCGATGTTCTCAAACGCTAAATTAGACGCACAAGTAGCCTAAAAAAATATGGCGGAAATATGAGCCGTCGCAAATCTTTTGCATCGAAATATTTAGACGCAAAACGGGCTGAACTATAATTATCGACCCTCGATTTACCCGCAAAATAAATCGGACGTAAATACAACGATAAAACTCAAATATCGTTGAATTTGTGTTAGATTTACGTCTGTTATGACTAACACAAATTTGCTTAATTTCTGTAATGTGATAGTTAAACAAAGCTCTGGATTTCTTTACATCTACAAACTCTCTTCAAATTCAAGTTTAAATCTAGTTGATGTGACACATATGACTCAAATTATAATTTTTTAGATTGACATTTTGACAACCATGACAAAATACCTCAAAACACTCATCAAATGACATGTATTCATTTCTTTGATAGTAGATAACTCACTTAGCATACAAATAAATGTACGAAAGCTATTAATGATGATTAGATCAATCTTTCTTATAAGGGAGAAGGTGGCATGGCCTGAAAGTGACAATCAAAGGGTTACATAAAGATTGAAGCCATTGATTGATATGCTGAACCTTCTCTTGGAGGTAAAGAAAACAATTGATCAATCAAATTGTTTTCTTAGAGATACGATCAATAAGATATTAAGTAACAATTAAAACAATGAAATCCTTCTACGATTTGAAAGCCCAATATCATAAACAAGCATATTTGGAGTTTATTAGTAACTCGAGGGAAATATTAAATCTCTTGCGAAAACATATTGAAATACCCCTTAACAACAAATGAATAATTGTCAACTAAATTGCTCGGGTTGGCCCGACCCACCAACCTAGACAAGAGGCAAACACATCAGTTAATAATAGTTCTAAATACAATCATTGAAAATTAAATCTCCAATCAAACAATAGAAATTTTCCTCTTTTGTATATTAATGAAGAGCTCACAAAAAACCATTGATTTCCCTGAAGATAGAGCTCACAAAAAAGAAGGCTAACACGGCGAAGAATGTAGAAACTCTGAGAAGTCAAACAATCTCAAATGAACCAATAGTCATGATCGAGCATAAACTCGATCAAAAATTGGTGCACTACCTATGGCCCAGAGTGTTTGGCAACCCAATTCAACAACCCCTCCAGTCATGACAAGCGAAGATGGCAGCCACCTCTTTAGCATGCGTGCAATCGCAAACCAGAGATGTTACCCAACCCGGCCAACCTAGTCGAGACCAGGCCCGATTAGAACCCAGTCAAGTCATTCAAAGCCTTATGGTGCTTAACTTCTAAAGTTTTTAGGAGCCATTTAGTTCATCAAAATGACAGATTACTACAATTTGCTCCTAGTAAAATAGCATGTATTTCACTTTTTAACATGTCAATCAGCCTGATTTTACTAATGTTTTTAGAAGCCATTCAATTTTACTACAATTTTACTTATTTTTCAATTATTTATTTATTTTGGCATAACAAGCATTTGCATATATACCATATATTTTTTAGCTATTTACACATCCAACACCTAAGATTTCATATTTTGCATGCATAACACCTAAAATCTTTAATATTACATAAAAAAGCCACCATTACAATAGTTTTAAAAGTGAAATACACCATCTCATGCATAGGTTTTATGATACCATAGTGTTATAAAAAAAAAAAGTAAATATCAAACTTTAGCTGTTAGATATGCAAATGCATAAGAAATGTGGCATGCATGCAAATTTCCGAGATATTTAATGAATGAGCAATCACTCTCTACGTGTTCATGAAAAAAGATACATAAATTGATCTTCTAACACATAAATAAATTATCAAATAAAATCACAAGCCTAGACATTGCCATGCAAATAACCAGCTAAGCAAATAATAATCTAAAATAAATTCCACATAATATCTAAATTATCATTGATCAAAAGTGAACATGTATGATATAAGTGAACTATTACATAAGATAGCAATATATTTACATTTCAGAACTATTGAGGCAGAAGTTTACTTACATCACCTACATTGCCATTGTTACTGGAAACAGCCTATCCAGTAGCGTATAAATTCCTCCACCTAAAAGAAGTGCTCCGCTGCAAAATCAATTATGATTTAGCCTTGAAAACAGTGGACGTACAAAATCCTTACAAAATATAGAAATAAAAAAGGGGTCATGTACACACATACCACGCAATTCCTATGTGCTTATATATCTAACATCTACACTTTTACATTTATACAACCTAAAATCTTTCATATCACATAAAAATTATTACAATTTCAACTATAGAAAAGTGAAATATATTTTTTCATGCATAGGTAAGGTGGCCTGCATGTAAAAATTAAAGTTTATATGTTAGTTATGTAAATACATAAGAATTGAGTGTAAAGCTTCCGAATGAATAAAAATTGTATCGAAATATTTTAATGGAATAGGATGATAAGACAAATGTTTCGACAATCCAACAAATTTCATAATCAGCCCAGGAAGTTTACCTCGCTGGATTTATCCATGCTGAGAACATCCTAAGCGAAAGTAAACCCTGAAAATAAAAAACAAAAAGGCCAAATTAATANAGGAAGTTTACCTCGCTGGATTTATCCATGCTGAGAACATCCTAAGCGAAAGTAAACCCTGAAAATAAAAAAACAAAAGGCCAAATTAATGAAATTAATAATATTGTAACAAGAAGATAAAATTTAACTTGGTATTGTTCCTTCTAATCCTTGGCTGTAACATAGCTCTAGAAAGCAGGAAAGTGCATTTTCTTAAGAAAGAATAGCATAAGAGCACGGCTAGCTATGCTCAACATTTTCTGAGAGTATATTGAAATAGTATAAAAAATATATAAATCAAAAAAGGTAAAAAACCTGCAGAGCCCCAGTAAATGAGGCTGCCAAAAGAAGAGGAGATACATATCCCACTGTATATGTCAGCAGCAAGCTCCCACCAATCACAGGATCCTAAAAAAAGGAATCTTCAGTTAAAAAATAATCATATACTACATATAAATAATTCCACCTACAATCAACAAAACTAAAGACTATAATCTTATCAGTCTCATCACAACTATTTAAAGCCGGTGAAATGAGGATTCATTTCTTATTGATTGTATGTTCATGAGGATTGCCGACCCCACTTAGTGGGATAAAGGTTTTGTTGTTGTTGTTGTAGATTCATGAGAATTCATTTTCTTGTTTAACAAATTCATTGCAAATTTTTTCAGACAATGCGCATATTCATATAATTTCAGATTTACAACTTTTCCTTCCTAATCATCTGACACTTTTTATCAGCTTATGTACTGGACAGATTTAAGCCCTTTTGCACACTTTTTAAACTACCCGTGTAAATTTAGCTACTTTATATTTTGTACAAGTCAATCCAACCTATCCTCCAATATAGTTATTTCTGAATCTATCCATCCTATCATACATCCATGTTAGCATCTCATTTCTATCGCATTCAAATTGAATGTCAAAGAATTTTTTACAACTAAACATTCAGAGTCACACACACATGTATATTATCGGCCTAAAGTTGATTTCTACATTTAAACCATCTAGCTTTAACATTTGAGTTTTATCCTCATTTATATCCCCATTTTTGTATATAATGGATCCAATATACATAAATTTATTACACCTACATATCACATTTTTAATTATAGTAAATGATAATTATTAATATTATTCTCATTAAAATGACATCATAAGCTCAATATTTGCTTCACCAATTAGAACTACATTATCTACAAAAAAAACATGCACCAAGGCACTTCGAATATGCTTTGCAAGTATTTTCATAACAAATACAAAAACATATGGACTCAAATGATGATCCATGATGTAAAACTAGGATAATTAGAAACTCTTGGATTACTCTACAACTACTTATAATATTAATTCATGCTTTTTAATAATGCCAATCTATCTCACATATTTCTGCCTTGACGCACAAAAAAAAAGTTCTCATGACACTCAAATACAGTGGCATGTCTTCGTAACTCTCTCCGATCGAATTTTCAAGCAATTTCATAGATAACAAATACATCAGTATGTCCTCGTAAATTTCTGAAGTAACCTCCAAAAATCGCTTAACCTATTGGACAGAAGTTACTTGTGATTGGTGCATGCAGCCACCAACTGTGAGATCTGACTTTCAAGGAAAGCAACTCACTTTTTTTTTTCAACTTTAGTATGCTTTGACCGTCTCGTGAACTTAACTTCATGGAGGTTCGGGCTGGGACCTTCATTGGAATCATCTATTTGATCAGCTCCCAAATTAGCGGGAATGCCACTAAACCCCTCCTCGCTGGGGGCCCATGCATTATTGTCTGTTGTCAAGTCAACTTCAAACATACGATCCAACTTCTCCTCCAACTCAGGATCAATTCCTTGTATTTAATTTTTTTCACAGTAGACATCACCTACAAATTCATATAACATGTTATTGGATTTAAAAACAATTTAAAATTTGACAAAAACAGTGGACATTTCAAAAATGCTCACCTCTAGTCTCTCTGCCCACCACTCTTCAAAAACATCAAACATTCCTTTTACCGGATCCCACACCAAGGCCGTTGAACCTCGCTTCAATTCCTTCAAGATTTTCAATCACTATATAGTTAATCCCACTTTTTTTTAACTAAATCCTATCATACTCTCTGTCTGTACTTTCCATAAATTTTCTAATAATATTTTGTCAGCCTTCCTCGTTGAAATAAATTGTCAGCCTATTTTCCAGTTCGACCTCCTTGAGACAAAGATCACAAAATATTATCTTTGTATCATTATCTCACATTGCAGATGAACCAACCACTTTGGTTTTAACCATTGCGATACTAGAATGAAAAAAATAATAAGCCTAAACCCTGAGAGCTACAAAGAATGCCACAAATCATCAGCAATGCCTTTCCACACACAAACACATTTACAATCACCAACACCCATACACAAACACATCTAAAATCACAAACAACCACACACCTTCCACCTCACCCACAAACAAGCACATCCACCAACACAAACACATCCACACATCACACATCACACATCACACATCACACATCACACATCCACGCACCATTTACCACACCCGCTCATGTCATACAAAACCCTAAGAGCCAACATGCAATATACACCACATATCCACACATCACACCACCAACACCCCCTCCACATACCACGCATTTACACACATCACACACCAGCACACCCACACACCAACAACACCAAACACCTCAACCAAAATTCTGGTAAGCACCTACACACACATGCACATCCACAACCATCAGACCTCCATATGTGTTTCGATGTTCAAATGGAAACACTGCCGTCACCGAGTGTTTGACAACCAGAGTATAAAGCTTTTGCATGATGCAAACCGAGCATCATAAAGTATAAAGACATATAACTGAGGAAGCATAAACATGGATGCAACATAAAGTATAAAACATTAAACCGAGCATCACGAACGCAACATAAAATCATCAACATTATCAACCAAGCATATCGCAACAAAGCATATCACAAACAAGCTTTATGTATGCAACATAAAAAATAAAAATCATCCATGATATGCTCGGTTGCTGTGTATCACAACTAAGCATAGCAAAATCATAAACCAAATCCATCATGGATGTAACATGAAGCATCAAAATCATCAACCGAGTATATCAAACCGCAAACCACCAAACTGAGCAAAGAGAGAAATCATGGGAGAGGAAACCAACAACCAAACCGAGAACCATTGCACATTAGCATTTGTAGAATCATAAAACCACCTAATAGATAAGGCAAAGATTACCAGAACAAATAGGAGAGAAAGAAGAGGGACTACCGCACATATCGCATAATGCGCACAACCACCAAGCTGAGTCGAAGAAGAAAGGTACATGAAAAGAGAGAATAGAAAACTCACCGCAACAACCACCAACCGAAGAAAGGGAACCACCGCACAGAGCACAGAGTGCCCATAACCACCAAATTGAGTGGAAGAAAAGAGAGGAGAAGGTGAATTATGTAAGGGTCACCGGAACAATCACTTGCAACCAGCAAAAAACAAACAGAAACAACGCCTAGACACCAGAACCACGAATCCAAGAGGATCGGAAGAAGAGAAATTAGAGCAATAGCCACATCGAGGGAACCACAGAGGAACAAGAGGACAGCCACGGAACAAACACAAAAGGGTAGCCGCGTAAAATAAAATTGAAAGAATGAACCACGTGGCCCGCGTTCAGATTGGATTTATCAAAACACCCCCTCGATTGCAGAAACTAAACAGCCCAAACCACANGAGGATCGGAAGAAGAGAAATTAGAGCAATAGCCACATCGAGGGAACCACAGAGGAACAAGAGGACAGCCACAGAACAAACACAAAAGGGCAGCCGCGTAAAATAAAATTGAAAAAATGAACCACGTGGCCCACGTTCAGATTGGATTTATCAAAACACCCCCTCGATTGCAGAAACTAAACAGCCCAAACCACGGTGCCAAAAAGCACCGCAGTAAAATTGCCGCCCCAAACGGCCTGTTAATTTCTCATAGTAGTAATTCCATATATCCTTGACATTTTCATCATTAATCAAGCTCCTATTACCGTCATTTTTAATACACCAAGCCATTATAAGCCTCCTCTCTCAAAATTTGCAGTTTTCACAATAACAGTTCTATTATTTTTAGTTTAATAGAAAAAAAAACATTGAATTTTTTTTCATTTTATTTCTACATATTCCAAATATGCACCATAAATCAGAACAACTCAAAATATGATCCATACTTTTGATGCAGCCACATATCCCAAAAGAGTAGCGAGGACAGGTGTGCTGCATGGTGAGGCGGCTAGGGCAAAAGTTAGGCCAGCCAAGTATGCCTGTACACCTGAAAGTTGGATTACTGGATAAAGTAATAGCAATGTAGAGCAAGGATACAAAAGAACAAATTCCGAAAAGCAGAATACCAGAAGGGAAATTAGATGCAGCAGCACGGGGATCAAAGTTGTTGAAAAATGATGGCAGCTTTAATTCAATAATCTGCAGCAATGAAAGAAGCATCATGAAATTAGTAAAGAAATGATAAATAATGCGAAACTGTGAAGCCTCAAAAAACATGTTAAATATATGGAAAATTTACATACATACCACACAATTCTTAAGCATTTATATGTTTAACACCTAAAGTTTGATATTTACATTTTTAACACCTTGTTATTAAAAATCTTTACATGAAAAGGTTTATTTTATTTTCAAAAAGTTAGGGATAATGATATTTTTTATGTGATGTAAAAGATTTGAAGGTTATGTAACTATGAAAGTTTAGGTGTTAAGATTTGTGTGGTACCTATGTAAATGCCCCATATTTGATGTGTCAGATTGTATGCATTGAAGGAAGGCCTTCCCAAATCAATCTGAAGAAACAGAAAGAGGCGGCAAAAAATAACTAATATATCAAGTAAGAAAAGGAGGTAAAGGAACAAAATGAGAAAGGAAACTCCAGTAGAAGAAAAAAAAAAGAGAGAAGGAAAAAGAGGTAACAGAGACGTTGAAGTCGTCAGAGTAGGAAAGAGATTGTTAAAATAGGGCACTTTCTGGGGCTAGAAAGGGAGTTAGAAGAAGAGTTGATATGGCAAAAGAAATTCTGAAAGTAAGTCATAAATAATACAAATAACAATTTAAATAATTGATACAGGTCATTTATTTTTCCAAAATGAGAAATGCATAGGCTATTCAACATGATAAATCAAAATTACAAACTCACCTCCAAAAGATTCAAACCCATAAGAATTGCCAAGCTTGACGCAGCCAATGGGAGTCCTTTTCCTATTTGTCCATAAGCCTTTCCTGCAAAAGAAGCTCCCACGCCTAGAAGGGCTAATGTTGTCGCGAGCCCCAATGAAAAAGCAATTGAATTTGCAATACCCTAGGTATAAAACGAAAAAAAAAAAAGAAAAAAGAAAAAAGGGAAGAGACTAAAATCAAACAAACGAAAATAACACTTAACTAGGGAAACATTTTCTATTCGTAATTTCTTACAATAGGGAATGAGGCATTTGATCATTATATCATGATTCGAGTGAAACACACGATCGATGTATCATGGATGGTGATGCATTATTCACTACGGTGGCTTTGTTCCAGAATTAATGTAATGACTCTACATCATTCCTTTATTTAAATAATACAGATATGATAAAAGATTTTTTTTTTCGAGCATGAACCATTCGGTACGAGAAAAAATGTCCAATCACGGGCCACCATCTCATCCGTATAAAGGAAATTTGTTGGCGATAATTGTGCATCCTTTAATCAAATAATATAGATATGATAAAATAAATTTATTTTCAAGCATGAGACATTTCAGTGCATGAGAAAAATGTCCAATCACGGGCCACCATCTCATCCATATAAAAAAAAATTATTGGCAAGTAATATATATTAGTAAAAGTTATATTGGCAAGAGTTATATGAGGAGAAGATATGTCCTCAATACCTATTTCCTTTTCTATTCATTTTCTATGTCCTGATATTTGCTCCTATATTAAATCAATAAAATCAAAGAGATTCTCCTCTTCCACATATAAAATAAAATTCATAAATATTAATACATGAATATCAAATCTAGAAAACATTGCTCTCTTTCAGCTTGTTCTATTTGAGTAGTGAAGGATCGTTTTGATACGGAGCCGCCTGTCCCCAGACCAGCTGAACCGGTCCACTCCCATTGAAATAGGAGCACCCTAGCATCATTCTCCTAAGGTTTCGACCTCATTCGTCAAAGCTTCTATCTCGTTATAGTATGCCATCAGGCTGACACCATTGAAGGCGACGTAGCCGCTTTGACTTCCCAAGGTTGAAGGCTCTTCGACTGCGGCTTGAGGAGCACTTGGACCCCACTAGCGACTGCATTGTCTCCAAAAACGCTTATGGAGCTCTCCCCATTTGCAAACAACGATCTATATTGGTCCAGTCTTCCAGAAGCTCATTCCTAAATTGAATTGGATCTACGTGACATATATCTACTGTTGGATCCTCCCAAAGTAATCCAAGATTGGCTCAACATGATATGAAGTGAGGGTAGCCTAAATCTCCTTGAACGACAACAACTATGACAGTAAGCTATCAAACAAGAAGTCCTAAAACTCTGTTTTTACTGGCAGCCCTGAATTTGAAACAGACTCTTTTGCCTTTCTATCTTCCATCATCACCAAAATAGATCCTCTTCATAATTCTCTGCTAACACGGGCACTTGTAAACTTAGATTCCACATAAGGCATGAGAATATGTCTTTTCCATCATTCATAAATGAGTAGATGTTCCTCAGCCCATCATATTGAGTCTTACGATCATATTGCCAAGGTTTTTCCAGAAAAAAGTGAGACATCCATGGACATCACATCACACCAAACCTAATCTTGTAGCTAGCTCCCAATAAAAAACTCCATGCGACATCTCCTGTCAATGTTGAGCATGTTCTCCTTCAATTACATCAAGAAATACAGTTGAGAATTCCTCTGAGTCATTAGGCTCATTTTGTCAACCATCTGTGTGAATGCCACATTTTTTTTTGCTCACTCCATTGATTATGAAACTGCATAATGAATGGGTCCATGTGACATCTCCTGTCAATGTTGACCACGTTCTCCTTCAATTACGTCAAGGAATACGGTTGAGAATGCCTCCGAGTCATTAGACTCATTTTGTCAACCATTTGTGTGAATGTCACATTTTTGCTGCTCCCCCCATTGATTATGAGACTGCATATTTTTCCCTTCACAGTGCAACAGATGCAGAATATGTTGTGGCGAAGCCAATAATGATCCCTCGTAGCCTCAATCTATAGAAGCCATCGAACCACGAGCATCTCACCCTCATCTGGTGGAAGATGGTACTCCTCACCTTGTTTTTCAACAGCCACTTGGTCACTCGCATCCTCCATTGCTCCTACTCGGTGAAGAACACAACTCAACTTATAGGACAACTGGAAGTGATGTGTCCAAAACAATGACATCTAAAACATTTCCTAGCTGGGACTGTAGTGGGCACACTACTCTTCTCAGGCTTCTTCTCAATCAAAGCGACTCTATTCTATTCCTAACTAGTCCGGTCCACTCGCTGAGGCATGCTCCTTCTAAGAATCCCACTAAGGGTGATTGCATGAGTAACAATAGTTGCCTTCCCTGCTTCTATTGCCACTCTACTANAACATAAAAAATAAAAATCATCCATGATATGCTCGGTTGCTGTGTATCACAACTAAGCATAGCAAAATCATAAACCAAATCCATCATGGATGCAACATGAAGCATCAAAATCATCAACCGAGTATATCAAACCGAAAACCACCAAACTGAGCAAAGAGAGAAATTATGGGAGAGGAAACCAACAACCAAACCAAGAACCATTGCACATTAGCATTTGTAGAATCATAAAACCACCTAATAGATAAGGCAAAGATTACTAGAACAAATAGGAGAGAAAGAAGAGGGACTACCGCACATATCGCATAATGCGCACAACCACCAAGCTGAGCCGAAGAAGAAAGGTACACGAAAGAGAGAATAGAAAACTCACCGCAACAACCACCAACCGAAGAAAGGGAACCGCCANTTTTGTCTTGTCCTTCTCTCTACCTCTCCCTATTTGGGTTCTTATACCCTTCTTCAGTTTGAAAACGGCGATTCACTCTTCTCTCGTTGGGTATCTTCTTGTATTCAAAGATCCACTCAACGGTTTGCATACACTCGAGGAAATCATCTGAATCAATTCTCCCCTCGAAGTCTGATGAGTGCACTTTCACTCCTAATTCTTGGTATCCTCCAATAGATACTTCATATCTATATCTTTCAACTGATATCTCATCTTTGTATCTTCCAACATACATTTCTTCTCTCGGCCTCCTCTGATACTTGTATCCTAAAGTACCCTGGTTGATCCTCCTCTTCATTGAAATTATCCCTATGAAAGGGATTCAGATAGTCCTCTTGCTCACCTCCACTGGTTCACTATTACGATCGGTGGTGATCTCGCTTTGGGTCCTTTCCTCAACGTCATCGAGTTGTTGTAGCAATGTCATCGAGCTGTTGTAGCACTTAGCGGAGATGTCGTTGTATGTCATCAATAGTCAATTCCTGATTAGGTTCTAACAATTGCCTCCTCGATGGTGGCGTGTGGTTTTGAGTGTGGATAGGTGGAAGGAGGTGTGCATGGTGGAAAGAAAAAATTTGAGTCGAGGTAGATTTGGGTGATGGTGGATGCTAGAAAACTTAAAATGAGACTAGGCTTAGGCTAGCTTTGATACAAAATGATACCCAAGTTTAACCTAAACAACAACGGAAATATTAATTTTATTACTGAAAGCAAATAGGTAATTATAACCAAACATATTTGAAAGGGAAGTGCAACGACAAACATAACTACACTGTATCTAAAGGTGGTGGGATGATGGACGAGATGACTAGCTAGCAAAAAACAGCAATGCAACACTTTTTTGGGTTCCGGACAACAAGTACGCAACAAATGTTGGCGTCTCACGATTGTCCGGGATGATGGCAGCAAAGGGGGAGGGTAGGAACAGTGGCTAGATGGGAGAAAAGTGGTTTGAAATGGCCAGAATAGCAGCCAAGGCTGTAGAGGGGCATTTCTGGTTGCCGGAATGGCATCGAGGCAACAAGGGAAATGAATATGGGCAGCTGGAACAGTAGCCAAGGGGCGGACAAGGAGATTGAAATGCAGGAACTGCGAAAAACAGCACAAAGATGTTGTTCCGGGCAAGGCAAATGTAGCAGGGAAGGGGTGGCCAAGAGCGATGTGGGAGGATGCAGAAGGGAATAGGGGAAGATAATCACCACCTAAGGAGAGAGATATAGTTGGAGCACCGCCCAATCCCTCAGATACAACTCTCAAAGAGAGAAAATTCCTAAACAAAATCACGGCAAAAACTGACTTCCAGACCCTAATATAACACATATATAGAAAAAGACTAAAGATGAATGAATGATAATAGGAAAGAAAACATGAAAGAAAGAAAACCAAACTTTCGGCCTGTCTCCCGTGATCACGCGGGAGTAGCGGTTCGCATCCCGCATCCAAAACGGGAGCACTCCCGTGTCAATTTTACTTTAAGTATAAGTGGTCCTTTTCTATCACATAATAGGCCCAATACATTACTCCACAACAACCATCCCACTTGAATTCTACTAATAACATTCCCATCTATATCGCCATCACTTTGAACATAGACCCAAGATACCCAAAATATTTCTCTGTTTAATGACTTGATCACCCATTGTTACAACTCTATCACTAGATCTACTGCTACTAAAATTACATCATGTATTTAGTTTTAGATCTACCAACGGAAAACTCTACTCTAATGTTAACTCCATAAATCAAGTTTTTTTAACTATCTATAGTTTTATCTGCAAGAAAGATATCATCAACGAAAAGTATAAAATGAGTTCTTAGTGCAATTCTTGTTTATAATAAAACATATAAAAATGAGAAAAATATAAGGATTGTGGTTAGTGCAATGGTTTTGAATTTTGATTAGAACATGGTTTTAAAAATAAGTTCAGGTAGAGATTAAGAATTACTACACATGAAGGAAGGATATTTATTTAAATGGACATATATGCTTTAATAGGATGGAAATTAAGAGGATTCATGGTGGTTAATGAATAGAAGATCAAAAAATATAAAGGGAGAAGCTATGATTAATTTCTTATATAATCTTACAATAGCAAACACATATTTTAAGAACTGAGGATAATATAATTATTTAAAAAAGCCAGCACTATAAATAGGCTTTTTTTTCACTTAGAAGAATAAAAAAAAATCTCTTTGCAAAGATTGAAAGGTGATTCTAGGAAAGAGAATGACCACACAAAATACAATAGTGACTATGAATGCATATGATAGTATTATCAAGAAAAACAAAAATAATTATTAAACCTTAAAGATGGGTTGCTACGAAGAAAATGTGAAATTTTATGGATGAGTCCAACCTAATGTGGAAAAGATGGCTAGTTCAACTTAAGATGATTTTGATGGAAGTTTTGGGAATCCTAAAAATTGATCATAAATTTACAAGGAACTTGATGTATGAGTGAAGTGTTGCATGATGCAAGGAAAAGAAGCGTGCTTTTAAAATGCTTCTAAAATGCCTTTAAAATGCTTTTAAAAAGTAGGAAAAAAAAATACTACTAAAACTTAAAATGATTAAAAGAAGGTCAATAGCCTTGCAGAGACTGTAGTGAAAAATGAACAAATTAAAAGCTACAAGATTTGATGATTTATACAATAGGAGATATGTAGAATAGTTAAGGCAACAAATAAGAGGTGAAATGTTTAGGTAAATCGGGCACCCACCTCAGTACATAGGATAGACAATATGAGTTCAGGGGCATGTCATTACTAAGGTGTCGCTAGGCGAGCTTCATTTTTCATGTCAAAAAATAGTAACGTGAGTGCCTTACCTTAATACAAAAGAAGAGGGTTACCTTAATTCAAAAGAAGAGGGATATTAATTTAAAAGCTGAAGATGTTTTAGTTTTTTATTATGATAACTAGACAAAAGATGATGTGAAAATAACATCACGAGTTGGAGAAACAATAATATGCCGTTGGAAAAAAAGTTAATCAAATGTAATTAAAAGACTTCAAACTTTAAAGGATAAGCAAAAAGGTAGAAGAAGCCATTTTTGATTGTTGACCAACTTAGCATTTCAACTTTAATTGGAATAATTTTGAAGTACATCTCACTCAACTATAATAAACTTCACAGGATCACTAGACCTTATTTTACCGAGACAATAGTACTATCTGAAACCCAATTGAGATGTTATCACTGGTAGTTACCTCAGTTTGACTTTTTCCAGAGCCAAAAGCTCCTGCAAGATATTTTACAAGCATCAATGTATTATAGCCAAAACAGAAATATTTTAATGAAACTCAACAAGCAAATTCAACTGTAAATTCAAACAATTAAATCATTTTGAGGCATTTACATACATTCCACCCAATTCCTATGTATATACATATATAACACCTAAACTTTACCTTTTACATGTATGCCACCTAAATCTTTCATATCGCTAAAAAGTGTAATAAACCATTTTATGCATAGATATGGTGGCCTGTATGTAAAAATTGAAGTTTAGGTGTTAGATATGTAAATATAGAAAGATTTGAGTAGTACGTATGTGAATCTTCAAATAATTTTATTACTTTTCTGTACATACCTATGTAACCTAATGTCAACGGTAAGACACTCAGTGTACACGGAGACAAACTAGTTACAAGGCCTGCGCCAAAAATAACCGCCAAACTGCAACCACCAGTTCCAGAAGCTTGATAATGGATAAAAGAGCAGACAGGCAGCAGATTAAATCCAAATAAAATGAGCAAGTACTGTTTGAGGAGAATCTCTAAACCTAGCGAAGCTCAGAGAAGATAACTGATCCTGGACTGCTACATTAGCCTGTTGTCCGGCAGAATATAAGAAACCTCCCAACCAATCACCAATGTTCAAGTCGCCCAAAAATTGAATGGGACTGACCTGCTGTTATTAACACAAAGTATACTTCAGAATAGAATGTCTATCGAGATTTGTAAAGCAATGCTTACAAATTTAGCAGGTACATATATGCATAAAAATGTGTAGTGGATGCTAGTGCATGTAGATGTGTAGCATCATTGTGTTGGATTGTATAAAAATATCTACTTTTGGATTATAAATAAAAAAATAGAAATACTGTTGTAAATATTTTTAGATCAATCAAAAATAAAATACAAATTGCATTACTAAGCAAAGTTGTCGTTTCTCAAATCTTTATAATGATCGTTGTCAAATCTCTTTAAAAAAGGGTATCATCATCATGACTCAATCCAAGAAGTTCGAACAATGGGTGGAAACCACCTTTTTTGACCAAGTTAAAAATATTTGTTGTGGGACTTGACTATTGACTTCATAAGAACTAAACCGACATCATAGCAAAGATTTGACTTTTCACCGAAGAGAATAACTACCAAGCACGGTTCGACTATATCCAAATCAAGTCAAATAGACAAAATCTAACAAATGAATGTAGGATCTACACATGCTTCTTCTTTTTCATAGACATTGACAAGTTAGAAGAAATGCAAAAATTCATTCAGAAGAAGAAATGCAAAAATTCATTCAGAAGAAGAAATACTCATTCCAAATGATGCAAATTCTCATTAAATGTTTTTTTATTTATTTTCACATGAGGAAAAACCAAAATGCAAAAAAAGAAGCAACTTTAAACTACAAATACTCATTCCAAATGATGACTTGCACTATCACAACCCAGTCCAATGATTAGAATTACTAAGACAAATACAGATGGTCGGACAATAATTTAATCTCCAATGATTAGAATTACTAAGNAATAACTACCAAGCACGGTTCGACTATATCCAAATCAAGTCAAATAGACAAAATCTAACAAATGAATGTAGGATCTACACATGCTTCTTCTTTTTCATAGACATTGACAAGTTAGAAGAAATGCAAAAATTCATTCAGAAGAAGAAATACTCATTCCAAATGATGCAAATATTCTCATTAAATGTTTTTTTTTTATTTTCACATGAGGAAAAACCAAAATGCAAAAAAAGAAGCAACTTTAAACTACAAATACTCATTCCAAATGATGACTTGCACTATCACAACCCAGTCCAATGATTAGAATTACCAAGACAAATACAGATGGTCGGACAATAATTTAATCTCCAATGATTAGAATTACCAAGACAAATACAGATGGTCGGACGATAATTTAATATCCAATGATTAGAATTACTAATACAAATACAGATGGTCGGACAATAATTTAATCTAATTGCAGTTTCAACAACTAACAAAGAATTATCCAAATAAATTGAAACAGTCATTTACGAAATAAAATTTAAATCAACTTAAAAATAAAAGGTCATGGATAAAATTGTATCACTGAATTCGTTACATCTTCTATAAATATTCTCTCTTATACCATTAATTTTCTACCTTAAATTTAAATATGAAATATTATTCAAAATATGATGAGTTATCAATAAACCAGTAAATATTTGTACTTCTAAAGTACAATAATATAACATAAAAGAAAGTAACATACATACTATTTAAACATAATAATCATTATAAAAATAATTGATAATTTATTATTCAATATTGACTATTCAAGAAGGTCCAAAATATTCTATCATATAGTACAGTATCTTATATTATCTATATCAGTTATATCAATCACAAAACTACCATCTATTATTGTATCAATTAAAGTACAAAATATCACTATTATTTTCTAATTTACATGCACAGTTATCTTGACATCCTAACTAGCACGATAAGTTACTGAACTCTATCCATCAACATGCATATAAAATCAATTTATCTAATTCATATCAATCATATTTTCATATCATTCATTATATATTAAATAGATCTTATAAATAATGCATTAAAATTTAATCATATTGAAAAATTATAAAAGTCATATTGATCTGACTAATATTATCATAGAACAAATGAGTAAGAATAAAATATTTATTGACTTAAATAGTATTGATAATTATCCATATAAATGATTTAGAAGAAACAAAAATGATATGCTAACTCAAATTTAAAAGAGTAGTCACAAAAAATATGCAGATATTATTCATCAATCTCAGCCTCGACATCGACCACGACCCATTTGATATTTATCCTACGATTAAAACTCAAACTACGACATACATTTAAGAAGTATAATTATTTAAAATATCCTTTTTTATTAAAATTAATTTTTATTTATCTGATCTTCCATATGGTCAATCTTTAAAGCCTAAACGTTCATTTTAATTCTTCCACTTTACTTTGACTATATTTATGATTACTAATATTAACCAAAGTTATAAATTATTTATATCTGATTTAATTTAATTTAAAAGAGTTTATTATTATTATTTCATTTTCATATTGCAACCCTTATTTATATAAATAAAAAACTTTATTTTGATTTCAAATCAGCTAACTTGCTTTGCTTCAACAATATTTATCATTNATAAATTATTTATATCTGATTTAATTTAATTTAAAAGAGTTTATTATTATTATTTCATTTTCATATTGCAACTCTTATTTATATAAATAAAAAGCTTTATTTTGATTTCAAATCAGCTAACTTGCTTTGCTTCAACAATATTTATCATACTTAACTTTACTAAAAATATGTGTACACCTTCCAAATAAACCTTCAATTTTATTTACTATGTTATGATGGGCTCCAAAAATTTGTTGCTTAAACCCCTCGGAAAAATATACGACGAGATAGCTTACTTGAGATTATGGGTCAAATTTTCAGAAGAGATAAAATTGTAGATAAGACACTACTCAAAGATTTCACCCTCATTTTGTAAGAACTTTTTAGATCTAGGGTTCGAGGTTTTCTGTAAGTGCAATCCCCTATAATTAATTACCTCTCCCGATAACAGGAGAACAATCTTGATTAAGGCCAGTCAATAAGGCATTGATTACTCAGCATATGGTAGCAACAAGATAGGATTTTGCGTTTTGAAATTTGATTGAATTTTTATATTATAAAAAATTATCAATTTGAGCTTACAAGCATATTATTGAGAGAAATGATGACGAACTCGATCAAGACCTACTAGTTTCGTCATCGCAGGTTGTCGTGGACCCTTATCTACTTAGTCAGAGGAAGCATTAGACCAAATCTGATCGAATGATCCATGTCAGCAACAATGAGTTACTTTGTCTATGAGGACCTTACAAACTTGGGGGATGCTTGTCTAAAGGGACCAATTTGAGTTAACCTTAGTTAATAGAGAGTTTTGTGCCATATCAAATTTACCTATGATACACATCTCAAAGAGTCGAGTCATTGGGGAATGAATGAGCTACAATTGAAACTGTAATTTNAAATTTGATTGAATTTTTATATTATAAAAAATTATCAATTTGAGCTTACAAGCATATTATTGAGAGAAATGACGACGAACTCGATCAAGATCTACTGGTTTCGTCATCGCAGGTTGTCGTGGACCCTTGTCTACTTAGTCAGAGGAAGCATTAGACCTAATCTGATCGAATGATCCATGTCAGCAACAATGAGTTACTTTGTCTATGGGGACCTTACAGACTTGGGGGATGCTTGTCTAAAGGGACCAATTTGAGTTAACCTTAGTTAATAGAGAGTTTTGTGCCATATCAAATTTACCTATGATTCACATCTCAAAGAGCCGAGTCATTGGGGAATGAATGAGCTACAATTGAAACTGTAATTCNCTCCAAATTACAACATTTTCTCAGTCAATGTTTTGAAATGAAAAACCTTGACAATCTTAGTTATTTTTTTGGGTCTTGAAGTTTCTTGTAATTCTAAAGGTTATTATCTTTCTCAAGCTAAGTATGCATCTGATCTACTTTCTCGAGAGGGCATTGTTGATAGTAAAACTATATCAACCTCCTTGGAACTCAAATGCAAACTTACTCCTCTTAATAGCACTCCTTTTAATGATTTTATCTTATATGGACAACTTGTTAGTAGTCTTGTTTATCTCATTGTCACTCAACCTGATATCTCATATGCAGTTCACTTGATCAGTCAATTCATGTCTGCCCCTCACTCATCACATTTTTTTCAGTTCTTCGGATCTTCGATGTATTAAAGACACTCTTTTTCTTGGTTTACATTTTTCTGCTCATTCTTCTTTGGTGTTATCTGGCTACTCTAATGTTGATTGGGTTGGTGATCTCACAAATCGTCGTTCTACCACTTGTAATTGTTTCTTAGGAGATCCTCTTATCTCTTGATGTAGCAACAAAGTAAACATTCGTTGCTTGTTCCAGCACAAAATCTGAGTATCTTGCTCTAGCTAAAGCCACATCTGAATTACTTTGGTTACGCCGATTGTTATCTGATATGAGTGTCAAACAATCTTCTGCTACTATACTTCATTGTGATAATAGAAGTGTTATACAAATCTCTCATAATGACATTTTCATGAGTGTACCAAACACATTGAAATTTATTGTCACTTTGCTTGTCATCATGTTACTCAGAGCACCATACTTTTAATTTTCACCAAAACCCATCATCTCATNTTTTCATGAGTGTACCAAACACATTGAAATTTATTGTCACTTTGCTTGTCATCATGTTACTCAGAGCACCATGCTTTTAATTTTTACCAAAACCCATTATCTCACGCGTTTTGAAGATCTACTGAGCAAACTCAATATGACATCCACTATACCATTATGACTTTGATGGCGCAGGCCGGCGTTAACGAGATTATAGGAATCGATGGCATTAATAGTCTTAATATGACAAGAATAGCCTTGATTCTACCGGCAAAATTTTAGAATGTAAATAGGCAGATTTTTAGCTCTTATTTTTAGAATGTGGTAGCTTTTATTTCCTATTCTAGTCTTAAACCTTTTGTATAAATATCATTTTTTATTATACATTTAGAGATTCNAGAATGTAAATAGGCAGATTTTTAGCTCTTATTTTTAGAATGTGGTAGCTTTTATTTCCTATTCTAGTCTTAGACCTTTTGTATAAATATCAGTTTTTATTATACATTTAGAGATTAAGAAATACAATTTCCTTTTCCATTATTAGTACATATGATGGTGAACTCCTGAGCATAACATCAATAAGGGTAAAATTATGGAATTGGGTCTGACATGAACAAACTGGGCCAGGCGGAAAAATACCTTACATAATGTGGTTTGGGTCATCACACAGCATCTATAAATTTCAAATGTTAAAAGGTCAATAATAAGCATAGAAATCAGACAAATCAAAGCAATTATTTGTTTGTGATCAACAAAATCGTTAAAAAAAATATACACAAAAGGCCTAGCAATGATTTGTAGATAAAAGTTAAACATGAACCGATCCAGCAGCTTAACTTAGGCCAAGCTCATACAAACATAACACTGAAAATGCTTCAAAGGATGCACATAAATAAGTACCACAATGCGCTCAACCNCCTTTTCCATTATTAGTACATATGATGGTGAACTCCTGAGCATAACATCAATAAGGGTAAAATTATGGAATTCGGTCTGACATGAACAAACTGGGCCAGGCGGAAAAATGCCTTACATAATGTGGGTTGGGCCATCACACAACATCTATAAATTTCAAATGTTAAAAGGTCAATAATAAGCATAAAAATCAGACAAATCAAAGCAATTATTTGTTTGTGATTAACAAAATCGTTAAAAAAAAATACACAAAAGTCCTAGCAATGATTTGTAGATAAAAGTTAAACATGAACTGATCCAGCAGCTTAACTTAGGCCGAGCTCATACAAACATAACACCGAAAATGCTTGAAAGGATGCACATAAATAAGTACCACAATGCGCTCAACTGCCAAAGCCTTTGCAGCATCCGCCGCCAACATACTACCTGCCACAAAGAGTCTACGTAAGCATTTCATCAAACACAATGAAAGCAAAACAGAAAACTTTAGCAAAATTCATGCCTGCAAAGTTTGCTGCCCATATTGCAGACGATGATGAAGCAAACTTAACACTGAGGCTACGGGTCTTATCTCCTCCTGAAACCAATATTGCCGGATAAGATTGGCCACCGAATAAGAATACGAATGGCCGAGGTCAGTCGCCGGAAAACCTAATGCAATACAGAAAGTTAGAGAAAGACCTTACCTGCAACTTTGATGAGTTCTTTTCCATGAAAGGAGATCCTCGGTGCAGAAGAGGCTAGCGGTGAGCTCCAGCTCATTGCGGGCAGGTTTATGAGTCCCAGACGATGGAGCCAAGACTTACAGCACGAGGCTCCTTAGCATATGTTACTTGGTTGACACGTGAAAGATTTACATACATACCACCCAATTCTTATGTATTTACATATATAACCCCTAAACTTCGTTTTTTAGATATATATGCCANCAAATTGCAGACGATGATGAAGCAAACTTAACACTGAGGCTACGGGTCTTATCTCCTCCTGAAACCAATATTTCCGGATAAGATTGGCCACCGAATAAGAATACGAATGACCGAGGTCAGTCGCCAGAAAACCTAATGCAATACAGAGAGTTAGAGAAAGACCTTACCTGCAACTTTGATGAGTTCTTTTCCATGAAAGGAGATCCTCGGTGCAGAAGAGGCTAGCGGTGAGCTCCAGCTCATTGCGGGCAGGTTTATGAGTGCCAGAAGATGGAGCCAAGAGTTACAGCACAAGAGGCTCCTTAGCAAATGTTACTTGGCTGACACGTGAAAGATTTACATACATACCACTCAATTCTTATGTATTTACATATATAACCCCTAAACTTCGTTTTTTAGATATATATGCCGCTTCACTTATACATAAAAAGATTTATTTCCTTTTTTTAAAGTTAAAACAGGAATGTTTTCAAGTGATATGAATGATTTGAGTAGTACAAATGTAAGAAGTGAAGTTTAGATGCTAGATATGTAATTAGGTAGGAGTTGGATGGTGTGCATGTAAATATCCCAAATAAGAGCTAGCTTGTTCGGGACTCAGCTTGCGCGGCCAGTAAATAAATATGTTGATCTTAAAAAGAAATTGCTTTTTAATACACAAAAATGTATTGTTTTAATTCTTCCAAATTATGCAAATAATTTTGTAAATAATAATTTTTTTAAGTGATGTGTATCTTATTANTTTTAAAGTTAAAACAGGAATGTTTTCAAGTGATATGAATGATTTGAGTAGTACAAATGTAAGAAGTGAAGTGTAGATGCTAGATATGTAATTAGGTAGGAGTTGGATGGTGTGCATGTAAATGTCCCAAATAAGAGCTAGCTTGTTAGGGACTCAGCTTGCGCGGCCAGTAAATAAATATGTTGATCTTAAAAAGAAATTGCTTTTTAATACACAAAAATGTATTGTTTTAATTCTTCCAAATTGTGCAAATAATTTTGTAAATAATAATTTTTCAAAGTGATGTGTATCTTATTCTCTCTAAAAATAAAGAATAAAATTAAGGAAATATAGAACATAATTCTCATATACTTATATAACTCACAAATAAACTTTCATATCTAAACACATCATTAAGGTCCTTAATAACACATTAAAAAAAATATTATTAATATTGATTTATTTGTTTGATGCATAATTTTAAAATACTAAAATATTATATGTATATACATATAATATATTTGTGTGGTGTGTGCGTGCACGTGTGCGCTCTACGTAGGGGTGTAAACGAGCTGAACATGAGCTCGCNAAATAATATTATTAATATTGATTTATTTGTTTGATGCATAATTTTAAAATACTAAAATATTATATGTATATATCTATAATATTTTTGTGTGGTGTGCGCGTGCACGTGTGTGCCCTACGTAGGGGTGTAAACGAGCTGAACATGAGCGAGCTTGCTCGTGTTCGACTTGTTTATATTTCGAGCTCAANAGCTCAAAAAGTGTGTTCGTGTTCGGCTCGTTTGTTTAACGAGCCGAACACGAGCTGTTTACGNAAACCTCCACCACCGTTTCCTCAAAGATTGAAGCAACACAAACAGAATAAAAATTTTTCCAAATTTTTAAAAATCGTTAAGAAATTAATAGTAAATATTCCCTTCGTAGAAGCTTTAGAGCAAATGCCCAATTATGTGAAATTTATGAAAAATATTCTAAACAAGGAAAGGAAGTTCACAGATAATGAAACTATTGCACTTAACGAAGCGTGTAGTGCAATTATTCAGAAAAAATTTCCTGAAAATTAAAAGATCCTGATAGTTTTAGTATATTGTGTAAGATCAGTGAAAAATTTTATGGAAGAGCTTTTTGTGATTTGGCAGCCAGCATTAATCTTATGCCTCTATCAATTTTCAAAAGATTAGGATTAGGA
>JXCR01143027.1:1265-13577 GCA_002079205.1 Phalaenopsis hybrid cultivar | reverse complement strand
AATTGATCCAATAATTTCAATTCTTACTTTCAAGATCAGTCATATATTTCGGATTTCTTTTATTGAAAGTCAGTTTCAAATGTCTGACTTTCCTTTGACATCGATATTTGTATCCTGAATTCCCCATTTTGAGGTCAACCCTTACATGTTGATCCCTATCAATCCTCAGTGAGAGTCCTCACTGCCTGATCTTGATCAGACACTTATTTGCAAAAAAAAAATCCCTAGTGGAAACAAATAGCATATACAAATTCACACTTCTTTCTAGGTCTGATGACTTAGAAATATATATTGAGCCTGTTGACCTTGTCGGTCAACGCCAATACGTGCGGTGTGCTTTCCCAGCACACCACACCTATTGGGGGTTGACAAAGGTATAATACTCTATCCCTAACCCAAACCTATTTTGATTCTCCATATGTATTTATTAAAGTCAGTTTTTTAAGCTGAAGCAATCTTCTATGGTATGCCCTATCAACCTGTGGTATGGGCGGTTGACCTCACTTTTGGTTGAGGTCTAGAAACTTCTTTAGTAGCCTAGGTCTAGCCATAGGAGTCCTATTGACTAGTCTTAGAAAATTAGAAGAGGTACCCCACCATTAGAAATTCAAAGCCTTTGACCTCACTTTTGGTTGAGGTCTAGAAACTTCTTCAGTATCCTAGGTCTAGCCATAGGACTTTCTCTATTGACTAGTCTTAGAGAAAATTAGAAGAGGTATTGTAGCCTAGGTCTAGCCATAGGACTTTCCTATTGACTAGTCTTAGAAAATTAGAAAAGGTACTCCTCAGCATTAGAAATTCAAAACTTTGACTAATCTTAGAAAATTAGAAAAGGTACCCCCACCATTAGAAATTCAAAACTCTTCTTTCTACGTCTTAGAAAACTAGAAAAGGTACCCTCACCATTAGAAATTCAAAACTCTTCTCTTTACTCAGCGTCCAGAAAACTAGAAAAGGTACCCCCACCATTAGAAATTCAAAACTCTTCTCTTTACTCAACTTGGAGTTCCAAAACTAGAAAAGGTACCCTCACCATTAGAAACTCAAAACTCTTCTCTTTACACAACTTGAACAATGTTGACCTCACTTTTGGTTGAGGTCTACAAAACTTCTTTAGTAGCCTAGGTCTAGCCATAGGACTTTCCTATTGACTAGTCTTAGAAAATTTAGTACCCCCATCATTAGAAACTCAAAACTCTCCTATTTACTCAACTTGAAAGTCTACATACGGATTTAGTAGCCTAGGTCTAGCCATAGGACTTTCCTATTGACTAATCTTAGAAAATTAGAAAAGGTATTGTAGCCTAGGTCTAGCCATAGGACTTTCCTATTGACTAGTCTTAGAAAATTAGAAAAGGTACTCCACCATTAGAAATTCAAAACTCTTCTCTTTACTCAACTTGAAATTCCACATATTGACCTTAAACTCTATNTTTAGAGAAATATGAAATTAAACTGACCCCATATTTTTCATAGTTTAAATGAAAGAGCGCTGTACCTCAAATTGTTTATCTATCCCGAAGGTTAAACACAAGACTTGAGGATGAGGCTCGCTAAAATAAATTGAAAAATATATGGCGTCTGTTTGGTCTGAGAAACCATTTTATTTGCCAACAATCTTAGGAGAGTGATTTGAAGAAAAAGGAGGAAGCAATGAGAAAGAAGTTCATTAATTAGAGTGCGCAAGAGTTATAGAACAATTTTTTTGCCATTAGTGTTGAAGGAATAGCGAAAAAAATAACTAAAATTTAGGCTAATGTGGCTTCAATTGAAGCAAAAGTGATGGAAGTTAATGCACATTTGGATCATATGGGATGTCAACTTAAGATGCAATTTAACCATACTAGTTTTATAGAAGAAGCAGTCAAGTCTATGTATTTGAAGAAAAAATGAATTGAAGAAGATTCAACCAGAGTTTATAATCACTGTCTGTTTTATCAGATTTACATTCCAAATTCTAAAGGATAGACTAATGATAAGCAGGATTTGTTCCACTAAATGGAGAGTGGAATTAAGTTCATTGTTTAGTGTTTTGTATATTTAGTTTTTGTTTGTTAATGTTAAGTGTGTTTAGTGTGTTTTTAATGTTAAGATTTTCTAGTGTTGTGTTAGGAATTTTCTAATCCAAGGCTAATTGAATTGAGATTCTGTTTATTGAAGATGTTTGTAATTTTTCGTGAATAAATATAAGTGTTTGTTTGTGAGAAATTTTTTTTGTTATTTAGCGTTGAATCAAATTTGTTAAGATTGGTGAATCTTGAGAAAGAGAAGAGTTGAAAGGGAAGAACGTAGTTATTAAAGATTTATGAGACCTTGTAGGGTTGGTTTACTTAGGCTAGACGTACATTTTACCTAAAATCAAAAAATCAAAACTCGTGCATCAGCGCCTAAGCGCCAAGGCCCTGCACTTAAGCACTACCTAAACCGAGAGACTAGCGCTTAAGCACCGAACCATTCACACTTAAGTACTATTTCACGTAAACCGGTTCACGAACAGTTTAAAGTGACGAAATGGTCAGCAAAACCCCATTTTTTTTGCTCAACAACCTCCCCTTCCTCTAGGTTTTGTGGTTTGGAGATTAAGGCATCCCCTAATTTGAAGATTTCTTGGTTGTTTGAAAAAAAAATTGTTAGACTTGATCTTCTTGTTGTAAGAGCTTCACTTCTATGTAAAAATTTTTGAGTTTCATCATGTATTTTAAGCACATTATAGATCTACCCGAAAATCATTATTCATGGTGAAAATTTGAGAAATTTTTATGGAAAATACATAGATTGGGTAGTTTAAGCTTTTACAAGTTATGGTTAATGATTTAGAGTTAAATTTGGGATTTATTGTAAATTTTATATATTTTTTTCTAGAAATGGCACCTAGGATGAAGAGGAGTAAGGGAAAAGCCAAAATTGATTCGAGCAAGTTTGTTTGTGTGAGAGATCAGGATCGATATAATGACGCACTGAAATCAAGAAAGTTGATCCTTGAGTGTTATTTAAGAGCCTAGGAGGAGCAGTAAAGAATTTGATTGTTTGCCGCCAGTGGGAGAAGTTTTATTATTTTTCTACTTTGGCAGTTATTTCTATTGTTGGGAGTTCTATGCAAATCTCCCCGAAGCTGAAAAGGAGTCAAAGTTAGAAGAAAGACAATGCCTTTCTCATCTGAGGTAATAAATCAGTTTTATCATTTGAGAGATCAGAAACTATAGTACAAATGAAGAGGAGTTAGATAAGATTATTTAATCGTTGACTGGAAGAAGAGGATTTTGGAAGATTACTAATGAAATAAGAGTCAACTTTACCACTTCAAAGTTAGATTCCCGATCAAAGTCCTGGTACTATTTCATTTTTGCTCGCTTGCTGCATACCAATCATTTTAGTGAAGTGACCCGTGATTGAGCAACTTTGAACTGCTATATTCAGTAGTTCAAGCCCATCAACATTGGAGCATTGATTCACAGTGTTATTACAAGTTTTGCCGTTGTTTCTACTATTGTAGGTTTGGGATTCACATTTGTAATCTTTTCATTATGCGAACAGGGTGGAGTTAGATTTGATAGCTGGGAGGAGATATTGCAGCTACACAAGCCTATTACTAGTGTGAATGTGAACCCTTATTAACATCATTCAATTTTTGGCAGAAGAGGTAAATTTTTTAGTAATTCAGCTGCTTCAACATCTCGAGCTTCCACTTCATGTGCTTCTACATCTCAGTGTCAGGCTTCTAGATCTGATTCTTAGTCACAACTATTGCAGAGGATTTTAGACAACGTTAACTATGCTACTGATAAGGTACTAAATTTAGAAAACTTTACAAAGCATATAGATGGATATATGTCAAGGAATAGTGATTATGAGGAAGAATACCACTCATCTATAGAAAACCTCATGAGAGGTAACTAGAGGGAAGTTTTCCCTCAATATCCAAGATATTATGAGCCTACAACAACTTGGCATAGTGATGAGAGTGATGCTGAGGAAGAAGATGATTAAACATGTTCTATAGTTTAGTTTAGTTTTTTTTATGTATTTTTGTGAATTGATTGTGGTGTAGTTATACTATACATTTGTTGTGTTTGGAGTTGTATTTGTTGAGACTATAATTTTATTTGTGTTTTGTATTATTAGACACCGCTGTGATGTATTTATGTTTTTAGGAGTGTTTTTGTGGTAGTAATTGGGTATTTGGGTTTCTTAATGTATTTAGTTATTATGTGTTGAACTTAATTCTAAATCTTAGGAAGGTTTAGAATATTGATAACTTTTTATTAAAAACTTCTTGTTTAAAATTTTCATTTTACTACCAGATATTTTTCTTTATGTTGCAGTTGTGTATGTTTGTTAGTGTATTTGTTAGCTTTTATGTTATCCTCCACTACATAAAAGTCTAATGAATCTCTATTATTAAGAAATTAAAATTTGATCAATTTAATTTTTACTCTTATTTTTAATTTTTGTACTTGTATATTTATGATGTAAAAATTTTTGTTAGCGTGTAAATTTTAATTTTCATTCCTACCTAGATATACGATGCTAAAATGTTTTATTTTATTAAAAGTTTAAGGGGGATGAACATTTTTCTAAAAAATTGAAATTTACCTATTCTCAAACGTACTTCAAATATATTTGATTTTGATTTGAGNAGGATTTCAATTCCGATGACCGACAGCTTCTTACGGGCAAACCCCACACCAAAAATAGTGCCGACACCCTTGGGTTGGATGTGAGTCCCAACACTTTCCTCCCCAACATAGCAGATATTTTCCTTATCATCATTTGGGTTGGATTTGAGTCCCAGAGCTTTCCTTCTTAGCGTGACCCATATATTTTTTCACTACCCATTGAGTTGGATGTGAGTCCCAGCACTTTCCTCCCCAACCTAGCACTGACCTATATATTTTTCCGCTACCCCTTGGGTTGGATGTGAGTCTCAATGCTTTCCTCCCTAACGTAGCAGATATTTTCCTTATCACCATTTAAGTTGGATATGAGTCCCAGAGCTTTCCTTCCTAGCGTGACCCATATATTTTCCTGCTACCCCTTAGGTTAGATGTGAGTCTCGGTGTTTTCCTCCCCAACGTAGCAGATATTTTCCTTGTCACCATTTAGGTTGGATATGAGTCTGTGAGCATTCCTTCCTAGCGTGACTCACATATTTTCCCACTACCCCATGGGTTGGATGTGAGTCCCAGCGCTTTCCTCCCCAACATAGCAGATATTTTCCTTGTCACCATTGGGGTTGGATATGAGTCCCAGAGCTATCTTTCCTAGCGTGACCGATATATTTTTCTCGCTACCCCTTGGGTTGGATGTGAGTCCCGACACTTTCCTCCCCAACGTAGCAGATATTTTCCTTGTCACCGTTTGGGTTGGATATGAGTCTCAGAGCTTTCCTTCCTAATGTGACAGAAATCTTTGGAGATAGGTTTAAGACCACCTTAAATTGAGTAAGGCATCTTATTCTCAAATCTTGGAGATTGGATTAAGACCACCTTAAATGGAGTAAGGCATCTGATTATCTGCCTAAATCTTTAAGATAGGTTTAAGACCACCTTAAATGGAGTAAGGCATGTTATTCTCAAATCTTTGAGATCAGTTTAAGGCCACTTTAAATGGACTAAGGCATCTGATTCTATACCCAAATCTTTGGAGATAGGTTTAAGATCACCTTAAATGGAGTAAGGTGTCTGATTCGCTTTCTGGAGTTGAAACCTAAATTTCAATTCCCATCTCGGGGTCAGTACCTAAATTCGATTCCCGTATTTCGAGGTCGGTAACTAAATTCTGATTCTCTTTTCGGGGTCAACACCTAAATTTTGATTCCCATCCTCCCAAACTATTGCAATCAAAATTGAATTTTTCTAACAATCAAATTGAAATTTAATCTTCATCGTGATCGTCGTGGCCGTTTTAGAAATTCCTTTCTTCTAATCCCCAGCAAGAGTTCTAAATCCTCAATTTCAATTGAGTGTGCACTTGTAAATTCCCCAGCAGAAAAAACTGTCACTCAATTCTGCTTTTTGTTCTAAGTTTGTTGACTTAAGAGTCTGTGTTGGTGTTGTTGATCTCGTCGGTCAACGCAGATACGCGTGGTGTCAATGCTCGGCACACCCCACCTATTGGGGGTCCATTTGTTGACATCACTTTTGGTTGAGATCTAGTTTTTCCTCTTTAGTAGCCTAGGGTATAACCATAGGACCTTCTTGTTGACTATTCCTAGAGGACTGGAAAGGAACCCTCACCATTAGAAATTCTAAACTCTTCTTTGCTCAACTTAAAGTTCTATATAATGGTCCTAACCTCTAGCACTTAGAAGGTGGGGCCACTATAGGGGAGCTCAAGGAGAGTTCCCATAGGATTGCTTGGCTTTAGAGTTGACTTTAGGTGTTGGTTTTGAGCTAGTGGATATAATGTCACTCACTTTCACATTAATCCCCACTCACAACCGTAAACCCAAACTTGTTAACTTTGATCCATTGATCTTTTGGGAGACTCGTGTAGATGGTCCCCTAGACCCACTAGCCCCAGTACATATAGGACTCAAATGGAGATTCCATTGGTCCATAGCTCAAATAGGGTGGTTGGCACCTCAATTTTACCAAAATACCTAACTTAGCCTCCTCCCAAATCTACCCAATTTACCAAAATACCCCCAAACCCTAAGTTTGACCAAAATTCCCAATTTCACCCAAAATACCCAAATTTGTTCAAAAATCATCTCAAACCATTTGAAACCACCCAAATTGCTTAAAACCTCCCAAAATTGCCAAACTTATCAAAATACCCCCAAAATTACCAAAATTGCCAAAATACCCTTGGTGGCTCAAACGTTCCCAAAACCTTTAAAATCATTTCAAATGTCCCCAAAATCAATTTGGGCCCCTCAATTAAACCCAATTTGACTTATTTGACCAAAAGCCTCAAATTTCTCTTAAAGGCCCAATTACCCTAATTCACCCCCAATGTCCACCAATTTGGTTCCAAATTTTCTCAATTTCAATTCTAAACTCAAATTCATCATTAAAAAACTCAATTCATACCAAATACAAACCCAATTGACCCATACTTTGAGCCTAATTTCACCCAAATTCAAAACCCCCAATTTTGCCCCAATTTAGCCATTTCTCCAAATGTCACCAAATTGAATGCCCAACTCCGAAAATTGACACCCAATTAAGGTTGGGAACCCTTCATAACATTCCGCTAGACCATTTTGAACTCTCAATTTGGATTTATCCCAGCTCTCTCCTAACCTAAACTCAAGTCTAACCTAACATTCCTAAATTGATCAAATGTCCAAAATCCTTCAAATTGACCCTCCAAATCAATTCAAAATCACTCAAAATCTTTTCAAAACTCTTTTTGACAATCATCTATATCATCTTGATCAATCAATTGAGTCCAATGTTATGGTCAGTCTAAGTCAAACCCAACTTCAATCAAATTTGACCCAAATTGAAGCCATGCACCAAAATTGATTAAGCCATGCCAAATTAATCAAACCAAAGCCACTCTAGCCACCAAGTGCACCCTAGTGACCAGGCTAGACTCACCTAGCCCACCCTAGATGATATATGGACCAATGGTCCCTTGATTTAAGGGATTTCACCACATGTTTGGCCAAAACTTGAAATATCTTTGCCATCATTGCTTACCATTAGGAGTTAATCATAATTAGCCACCTCCTGACCTCCTTGAGCTAAGAGGTGACCAGACCCTGGCTAGCCACCACCTCAACAGATGCAAATAGTCACACCGAAGAAGTCCAAGTTGGCCAAAACCCAAAATTGAACTCACCTGTGCTAGCTAAGCTTGATTAGCTGTTAGGGCCTTTCTTCCCTCCACCTAGGCAACACCTTGGCCATGTCAGTTTAGCCTGAGAGCCACCATAGCCTCTTCTAGTTAAACTAGCCCTCCTCGATAATAAAAAGAGCTAGTAAATTCCTTGGGGAAACTTTGTCCAATTGCTTCCAGATACTCTCTAAGAACACCTCAGCTCAATCCCACCATTTTTCCCCTCTGGTTCCCACTATGAGAGCTCAATTTTGAGTTCAAAAATTCAGCCTGAGCTAGGACATATTTCCCCACACCTCCACAGTCCACCAAAGTTCAATTAACTATGCCCACACCATCACCAGAGTGGGAAGAGTTGATTCCCCACAAAAGCGCCATCCTAAACAGCCTCTAACCTAGCTCTCGACCAACACTTGAAAACGGTCTTGATCAAAATTATATGTAGAAAATTCACCAAGTCCTAGGATTTCATCTGGAGGTTTGTTGGACCCAATCAAAGCCACTACAACCATCTGATTGAGGCTTCCACTCCAAGACAAAGGTATAAAGCTCTAACCCTAATCTGAGCCTATTTTGATTCTCCAAACGTATTTACTGTATTCTATACTGTATAAGCCATATTGATATGTTCATCTTGAGTAGATGAAGGTTTAGAAATAAATCCCATGTGATTTGGTTGAGTCTAGAGGGAGATCTTAAGGTTTTAAGTTGAATGGCTTATGGGTTAAGTCACTTGGGGACGATGATGGGGAGCCATCTAATCGTGCGTTTATTCGATGGACGGAGAGATCAAACTGAATGAGCTCTTGATACGTGAACCGCGGGATGCATGGTAGCTGATGTGTCTGACGGTGTCAAATGGTAGAGCGTCGCGTGTAAAGCTCGGAGCGGACGAGGTTGACGCGACAACTGACTGATTTAAGTAGAAAATTAGGGATTTTTGATTTATTTTAATTCTAGAACTATGAAAAAACATAACTTTGTGTAGAAAAATCATAAACTAAAATAAAATAACCTTCTTGCTTAGTGAACAGAGGAGAATAATGTGGACAAAAATAAAATTTATTTTTTGAGTCTTTGATTTTTAATCAATTAAATACTCTCTGTAGTATTTCAATTCATTATGGCTAAGCATTGCTCACCATAGCTTGAAATTTTAAGAATTTTTTACTCATGACAGAGGCTATGTTCTCTGATTTTTCCAAGGTCAGAGAACATCTTTGTGCTTCTAACTTTAATTTTCAAGCTAAGATGACTATTTTGGCTTAAATTAATTGTATAAATTGAAATACCACTTAAAAATTCATGGGATAAAGTTTATTAGGTTTCTTATGGTCAGAGAAGCTTAAGAAAAACATCATGATGCCTTGAATAATTTTTTAAATTGTTGTATTTAATCAAATTTATATAATTTGTACTAATTTACATAAATTAAATAATAATAAAAAATTAACAAAATTAATTACATATTGTGCATTAAAATCTTGTTAACCCACCTTGAAAATTTTAAAATTATTTGATTAAGTTTAAGTACTAAAGTTGATTTTTCAAGAAACATTATATTTTTGTACAAAAATAATTATAGTAAATTAAATACACTTAGGAAAATTATGAAAAGTGATTTTCTGAGTTCCTTGTGATCATGAATGAGCACTTATGAAAAATAAAGTCATTTTTGATAAAACACTTGATTGTTAGCCTATGTTTTGAATTAAAAAAAAGTAATTAAAAATAGTTAAAATTTTCAAAAATACAAAAATATTTAAAAATGTGCCTAATTGCTTTCTGATCACTTAGGACTCATTAAAATTTTTTTTTTCTAATTTTTCTAAGTTAAAAAAGAAATTTCTAAGGGCTTAAAAGGCATTTTTTTATTTTCTCATTAAAATAATTATAATAAATAAATTAAAAATCATAAAAATATAAAATTTGTTTCTGTAAGTTCTTTGGACTCAGAGAGATTTAATAAAAAAATATAAAAAATAATTTTTGTAAATAAATCATCTTTTCCATTCAAATTAAATCATAAAATCAATAAAAAATTAAATTAAATATTTGATTAAAAAATCATAAAATTTTGTCTAAGTATTTCTCTAACCTAAGGAAACCTTTAATAATTTTTCCATAAACCAAAAACTTTATTTTGATAGATTAAATAAATTAATTTTGAAAATCCTATTTTCTAAGGTTAAAAATAAAAATTATTTAAATTTAAATCTGAAAATCACATTTTTTTTCCTCTGATGTTTTAATTACTCTATGGATAGGGTACTCTAAAATCTCTTAAGTCATTTGAGTGGTGCTTAATGAGTTATGAGGTGAAGAGATCTCGTTAGCAATTGTGGCTACCTCCTTTGAGGGACTCCCATAAATCAAGTATTTTAGGGTACTCTAAAATCTCTCACAGGAGGTAACCCACTATTGCTAACAAGATCTCCTCAGTTTAAATGGGCTTCATAACTCATTTAAGCTAAGTAAATTCAAAAGAAAATAGTGATACCAGAACGAGGGAACCGTGGGATCCTAACCTGTGTCGCTCTAATCAACTTTAACATTCCCATGATATTTAAATAACCATAACCTTAGGACACACTTAATTTGACATTATGAATTGACACATTAGAAAACTTAAACTTGCTACGGTGAGGAGCTTGGAGTTAGCATTGTGGGAAGCAGGACCATCTTCAACAGCAAAACAAGACTACACCAGCTAAACCATTCTTTATAAACTGATCAACAAGTCATAAGATTTCGAGGTTTTCCACTTAGTACGACATAAATCCTCAACTTAACATTAGGCCTTTGTATGGCTCTACTATACAATATAAGCCCTAACCTGTTTTAGGATTCTTAGGTTGTGGTTCATCACGACCTAAATCTTCACATTTTTCAGGCAATCTATGTGACCGTTTCACATGAATGTAAGCCCTAATTAATAAAATTGGCAGAATGAAATATTTGAATATTTCTCCTCAAAATTGAAGCCAAACAGTAGGATAGCTTGGGAAGTCACCGAGATTCTCCTCAGGATCTGTGACATCCTCTAGTTCTTCTTCCTTTAGATTCTAAAGATAAATATTTCAAACTTGAGTCATTCCCCTTTCACACCTCTTTGTCTGATTGCTTGAAAAGTCCTATCCTTTGAACTCCTTCAAGACAATATCCCCTGATTTTTTTGAGAGTTTTCTTAGGTGACTTCAGTTATCTAAGATGTAATTAACTATAAGGGCTTGCCTTTATAGGAAACTTTCAAGAACCTAGCTTAATATAAAATCTATTTAATTTTTCATATTAAATAGGGAAACTTGTCGATCAACATAAATTAGTTTCGCAGACCATAAAGATGTCATACATTTCTTAGTTTAATTGATTGAGCCACACTTTCAAGTCTTGTATTCATTTTTCAAGATAGATACATAGCTTAAGGTGTAGTGCTCTTTCATTTAAACTTTGAAAGATTTGGGATCAGTTTGATTTCATATTTTTCTAAATTAAATGTCCCTCTGAAGTGGGCAACAGGATTCTGATTCCACCAACCGACAACATCCACAGGACCCCTAAAATTGTGCCAACACCAATTAGCGCATTGGTTACCCTCATGATGAATAAAGGACCACTGAACCTCCAAAAAGTTTTCACACTAAAAAATTTTCTTCATATGATTAATTAGAAACAAAGGCAACACCTTGGGTAATTTACAAATATTCTAAAGTACCAAAGAATCCATTTCAATCACAACTTTATCCCAACCCCAACAAATAACAATATTCAAAGCAATTAAAACCACATGTGTTTTAGCAAGCCAAAGTAAGCAGTTACCGAAAGAATTTTTGTAAACACCCCTGATACCAGCCAAACAGAAGCTAACCAAAGACATCTTCTAGCTACCATCCATATTAAACTTAACATAACCTTCCTTAGGTTTATTCCAATAAATAAAATTTTCTTGAAATTTGAACTTTCCAGAAATAAGCACCTAAAACAAATGAAAAAGCTTCAACAATTTCTTATTAACAGGATACTTAAACCTGCCAAACTTCAGCATCTTCAAAATAAAATGTCTAATGCAATTAAAATAAGAGAGCACATAAACCAATTTATTTGTATGCTTAACATTATTCCTTGTTGACCTCACTTTTGGTTGAGGTATAGAAACTTCTTTAGTAGCCTAGGTCTAGCCATAGGATTTTCCTATTGACTAGTCTTAGAAAACTAGAAAAGGTACCCTCACCATTAGAAATTCAAAACTCTTCTCTTTACTCAACTTAAAATTCCACATATTGACCTTAACCTCTAGCATTTAATAGGTAAGATCATTGTGAGAGGATTCAAGAAGAGTTCTTATAGGGTTACTTGGCCTTAGGATTGACCCTGGGTGTTGATTTGAAGCTAAGGTACATTATACCCTTACTATATCTTCACAATACACTAATTAAGATCAATACATGAGAGCCCAAAATGGGGATTTCATTGATCCATGGTTCATTTAGAATGGATATCTATCCAATTCTATTTGAAATGCCT
>JXCR01143025.1:4620-36855 GCA_002079205.1 Phalaenopsis hybrid cultivar | reverse complement strand
GGTATTCAGAGAAGTCTGGGCAAGAGATGTGTCGATGCGAGCTACCGTCCTTGCTACTCATGTCACGACAAACACATAGCTAGGGGCAGCAATTCTACAGGTGCCCGTGGTGGGGACACGGACCGAAAGACTGCAAATTCTTCAGGTGGGCCTACAGTCCAACTGTTTCTACGATATCCCAATTGAAAACTGGTGCTTAGAGTTTAACAATATCACAATGGGAGAACACTGCATGTGGTTCAAGTGTTTTTATTTCTACGATATTCTAGTCGAACAAGTTTGCTCGGGGTTCTAAGGTATCAGAATCGGACAACATTCATCGTGATATGCTTTTACATTTTAAAGTCAATATTATTATTTTTTTCCTTGTAATTTTAACATATTATTTTTTCTTTTTTTTGGGTCTCTTTATAATCCATATTAGTGTGTGAATACGTATTTAACTTTCGTATATGTCACTGTGCTTATTTGTTGTAATCAGAACTTTTTGAGTTATATAAATATAATTCAACTCTTTGACATTTTCATGTCTTGACATTTGAAAAAATAACAAATTCTACGTGACAGATTATTCATTCAATTAAAAAAAATCTGCGAATAAGCTATTTACAAAACGCACAGACTAAACAGCTAAATAACTTATCCAGAACAGAGACAGAGTGGTCATTTATCCAGAATAAGTTGTTTTCCAAACACACAAACCAAACAACCAGCCAGCTTATTCGGATCAGCTGCTCATAAACATATTATTAGAATCTGTTGCTTATCAGCAGAAACTGGATAAGCTGAAGCTGCCCCAAACAGACCCTTAATCTCATGTGCTTAATCACCTCAAAAAATTTTGTGACACCTTCATAAACATGAACTTAAACAATGAAAGAGAAAGAGAAAAAGAGGGGAGATGAGAGCTTAATGAACTTTCATCTTAAAATAAAACAAAAATATATAATTATATATAAACAATCATACTAGTATATATATATACATATATATATATATATATATATATATATAATGTAATAAGAATAAAAAAATGAAAATATTTTGAGAAATAAGTTGCAAACACACCATTTAATTCCTATATACTCACATAGTTAACATTTAACTTCTATTTTCCACATAAGAAAATATTATATCATAAAATGAATATTAAATGTTTTTATAATATTAAATTTTAAAAAAAATCATAAAATTTTAATGCGAATCAAAATGAAACAAAATTTAATTTGATTGAAGATTATGACAATAAGATACCTATGCAAATTTTCTAAGAATAGAAAATATATTTATGATACTTAAATTATGTTTCTTCATGACTTCATATGTATTTAATCAAATAATTACATAAAATAAAGTGTATTTTGAAAAATTATGAAATCACTTCTGAGATGTTAATTAGCCTGTGGCTGATTAACTGATGTAATTATGTAGTAATTTGGAACATTATATGCTAGTTTACAATGCATTTACACTTTTAAACTTTTAATTAATTAATGACAGGTCATATCAGAGGGTAAATTGGTGAAAACCATGATCAAATTTTTGCTGAAATAAATGAAACATAATGACATGATTAAGGTTCCCATTAGAGCATTAAAATCCCATAAGGGTAAAAATGTAAATTCATGAATTGTTGAAGGTTATAAGATGTGAATGCTTGAACAACTGAGTGGTAGAGTTTTGGATTTGGAACTTCTCCATTTTTTGTTTTGATCTTCCTACCATAAGTTGGAAAGACATATACAATTGCTTGAAGAATAACCACAATATGTCATAAATTATAAATTTATCCTCAAAACCTTAAGAGATTTATAATGAATATTCATAACTCAAAATTGTTATGGTTCAAAATGAAAGTTCTTAGGTAAGATATAAATAATGAAACACTATCACAATTTATAAATTTTAACCTAATTTAAGGGTACATTTACAAACAACTTAAAAATTACAAAAGGCCTTAACTAGTCTTTCTTTTACTTAAAGAGAAAAATAAAAATCATGAACGTTAACTTACTGAAGTTAATTGTTAACCAAACAAATTGGAACCCTTAAAAAATATTTATTAGTTAAATGAAGGTGATTTAAGTATCAAATTAAATATTTACAATAACACCCCTCTTGGTAAAATTTGTATAAGTTTTCTCATAGAATTCCAAACTGAGTAAGGACTTCACCCATAGGTTAATTGAATAATAAGGAGTAAAAGTATAAAAAAATTAGTTTAAGTATTAATTTTTTATATTTATTTTATATTTTAAAATTGGTCCGTAAATTCAATAATTCATGAAAAATTTATATGAATTTGAAATGACTTAGAAAATTTGGAGAATGTTTAGAATCACATTCTAAATGTCTTAGCAAAATTTTAAGTATTTTTGAGGTTATTTCTATTTATTATGAATTTTTAAAGAAAAAATTTCTTTAAAGTTAAAATAATTCTAAAAAGATTAAATAAAATACAAAATCCCACAAAAATATAGTTCAACTCTTTTTAACTTAAAATAGATCTGTAAAAAAACAATTCCACACTATTTTGAAATTATTTAAGTTAAAATATTTAAAACCCTAAAATTACTTATTTTCTCAATAAAATAATTCATAAAAACTTATTAAGCAATAAAAACTTCTAAGAATATAATACTTGATTTTATAAGAATCATATTCACTTCCCTAACTGATTTGTGAGGTTCATAAGGACTAGTAAATTAGAACATTGATGAACGTTCTCCAAAGGACATTCAGATGGATATATTTTAACACACACACACACACACACACAACACACACACACACGCACACATATATATATTTAATTAAAAGAGCAACTCGAGGCTCCTTACGCGTTAATACTCAAAAAGGTTACAAAATATGGGAGGGATAGTGGATCCCCAACTAAAAAACAAAAAATACATTATAAATCTAAGGGTTCCAAAATCCACAATACAACGCGGTGCAAAAAAATAAGCAAAAATAAAACGGTACATCAAACCCAAAATACAATTGACCCAAAAATTTATGCTTCGAGCAGCGCTAACCAATCCTTTCCTGCGCCAAAGAAAAGATTACACTGTTTGGAAAACGTTGCAATCTTAGAAAAGATGACCTGCAGCCAGAAAAGCCTCACACGGTGCCTCAAAAGCATCAGCAAAATAAAACCAAAGATTAGTAATAGGTCACGCAAGGAAGCCCAAAAGGACAAACCGTGAAACCGTATAGTGGAAGAAAAAGTAACCACTCTTCCAGCAAAATAGCCATAACCAAATAAAGTAATGGTGGTAAAAATGTAAGACTTTGAAAGCATAATCCAGGAAGCCCAGCCAAATCGAAAACAAATGAGGAGAAATTGATACCATAGGATGACCAATATAGATGCTATGCCTCCCAAAGCAAAAAAACTATAGAAAACCAAAGCATTAGCATCTAAGATAAGGAGAGTAAAGCAGATCACCATTCAGAAGAGTGCGAAGATGCGGCATGGGTAAAGTGCCACAGCTAACATTAATAGAATTCTTGGCCAAATGAGCTAATCAATTAGCCAGAGAGTTACCTTCTCTGTAAATGAAAAACTAAATTGTATCAACTAACATAATCACGAATTCTATTACACACACACACACACACACACACACACACACACACACACACACACACACACACACACATATATATATGACACACACACACACACACACACACACACACACACACACACACACACACACATATATATATATATAATAGTAATAATAATAATAATAATAATAATAAAATGATAATAAAAACAAAAATACAATAATTCTCACATTGAATTTACGAGGATTTCCTGGATAAGATAACCCGTAGTTGCTAACAAAAGTTCTTTGGACAAAATAAGTCTAACAACTTCTTTAGACTAAAAAAATTCAAAACTAACATTTGTGTCGGGATGATGAAAACATGTGATCTTGAGCAGTGCTGCTTAACATAAGATAAAATCCCTCCTTTTAATCACTTTAATAATAATAATAATAATAGTTAATAACAAGAACNACATATATATATATATATATATGACAAAATCTTAAAAAGAGACAAGTCTTTAAGGTTGCCTCAAAAATATTTTAATCTATTATAAATTTTATGATTAAATTATCGCTAAATATTCAAATTTGGGGTACAAATTTTCAATGCATTATATGATATTAAAGATTAAGGTAAAAAAACTAAAAATAACAAAAGCCTCCCCCCGACCACCCTTTACTTCTACCACTACATATGTATCACCGTACTAAACTGTGTATTTCACTTTTTAAAAGTTAAATGTGACCTAAAAGATTTAGGTGATATAAATATAAAAAAAAATAATTTAAGTGTTAGATGTGTAAATAAGTTGAAATTGGGCGGCATGTATGTAAATATTTCAATACCATACAACTTCCACACCAATAATAAAAGCGTTAAGAAATATACTGACTGGATGTGAGAAACAGCTACAGCACAACTAATTTGAAACAGAATAAAATGCTCATGAAATAAAATTTCAAATGGAATCACATACTATATTAGGAAATATCCCATAATCTACATAAACTTGAAACATAATGAAATGTAATTTTTGATACACAGACTCTACAACAAAACAAAAATTCAGGATACAATGACATAATCCAGGCCAAGGAAGAATACAAGTCCCCCCAACAATGACTGATTATTTCTTAAATAAATATCATTGCTGGAAGGCCAGTAAATTAATACAAATCAAGAGTTACAAAGAGCAGCTCGAAAACCAGCGCACGCATTTGCTCGATCGAGGGTAACAAACATATAAACCAATTAGTGCGGAACATGGCATGAATAATTCTATAGAACAACTTTCAAATCTACACTTTTGGGGAAGAATAGCTTCATATTGATTCATTAACAGGCTCTGGTGGATCAACGGGCGGCACAGCATCAACTTTGTACTTCAAGTACTGTAAAAGGAAGAATAACGTGATAATTGATTATTTATAGTAGATGTTATGGTCTGAAGACTTGGTCATTAATTTTACAGCAGATTATGCATGACTTATTGGTTTCTGAGTGGGGAATCAGAGCCGAAAAAGCATGACAGGACTTGGATGATTGTTCAAAATGACTGGCAAAGGTTAAAATTAAAAAGAAGAACAGAGATGGTGGGTGTTGAGAGTTTTTAGTTTGTTTTGAAAGAGGTGATGAGATCTACCTCTCTCTAGGACTCTTGTTTTGGCCTTGGTGGTGTTCAAGTGTCATGAAATTTTAAATAAATGGGAAAAACAATGAGAGAGAGGGAGAGAGAGAGAGAGAGAGAGAGAGAGAGAGAGGAAATATTTGAGTGGCAAGTTTTATAACCTTGTAATATATCTAGACTGGTGGATCATATTGATATTGTGACAGAAAGCATCATACAAGCCTTGCTAGTGAAAGCAACTCAACCAGCATAATAAGGCGCTACAGGTCCCCAACAGCCCTCAGAACTCAGGTAAATCAATCAAGATAGATTGACCAAACATCTTAAGTGATATAACTGGATCTAATGACTCATGGACATTGAAATTAAAACTTTATAGGTCATGTATACTAACAGCTGAATATGTTGTAAGACAATATAGCATCAATTAGGGACTTGGAGATATAAAATGTCTTGAAGAATGCAATGTGATATTATAGCATTCCAACTATGAGTGTAATAACCAAAAATAAAATGAATAAAATTAAATTTAGTACCCCTCGCGACACCTATTTGAAACAGATGTGCACTCTCTGGAAATCAGAATGAAGGATTTATTCCATTGTTTCATTCAAGCTAAAGGGGCGAACCACAAGAGAGAGAGAGTGAGAGAGGAGAGGAGAGGAGAGAGCGAGAGCGTAAAATAAAGCATAGGAAGAAGGAAGAGATGAGCAGCTCTGTTGACTGTCGTGAGCAGCAAACGGAGGAAGAAAGGAGGTGAATGGCTTATCTTTTGTGTGTCGTCGACAGTACGGTATGCGACGAGCATAGAGGAAGACGAAAAGGAAGGAAGAAGGACCTTGCTTTTAAGTGAGGAGGAAGAAGAGTCGAGGGAGAAAAGAGAAGACACAATATCAAAGTGCACTTGGGAAGAAGGAATATGATGCCAAGGAAGAGGCAATGTCACAGGTGGGAAGAAGGAATCGAGAAATCCTTACGTTTGATTTGTGCAGACGATGGCATCAGCAAGCTCAAGCGTGAAGGAGAAAGAGGACGTCACGGTTTTGTGCTGGAAGAAAAAGAGTTGTGCGTGTGAGACTTCTTACGAAAGAAAAGAGAGAAGAGAAGGCACGTGCGTGACTTAGGGAGAACCGGAACCAATCATTTTAAGGTAAGGATTTCTTTGTTATTTAATGAATTTAATTTATATGCTTATTTGTTCAATGTTAAATGGTATGTTTAATTAAATCATAATTGAAATTATAATAACTTTGAATTGGGGAGATTGAAGTCAATATTTGTGCAATAGATAAAGACAATTTGAAGAAAAGCTAAGGGTTTGCAAGTTTATGCTTTAAGTCTATAACTTATTTTAATTAAAATGTTATTAGAGTATTTTAAACTTTATGAATTAATTTTAGTAATTAAATTTAGACAAAAATTGAATTAAAGGAACAATAAGATCGAGATAGGATCAACCAAAAGAAGAGATAAGGAAATAAATTTAGTGTTTATTTAGTAATCATTGATAGTCAATTTAATTATAAATTACTACATCTTAATGTTAGAATATTATGAAATGTAATCATGTGAGAAAACTGAAGTTATGAAAGCAAAAATTAAAGGATTTGAAAAAGATTATCTCATAAGGTGAAATCGACATGATTACTCTTACTTTTGATCTATAGTATCATTTTTGTTTCTTCTTAATCAGTTGCATTGATAGTTAATGCTACCCATAAATTCAATTGCCAAGTTTTATTCAGATTTATATGTCATTATCATTGATCATACTATTGTGATGATTTTACATTTTAGCAATAACTACTATCATACATTTTGTATACAAAATATATTGAATTGAATGAACTAGATACAAATGATATGAATTATATAGACTGAATGCATGTGCAGGCTTGGGTATGATGAAGTTCACCATCTTATCATACTAGTGGGGGAATGTGTATCCATGCACATAAATGAAAAGGATGTTGATATATGAACCTGTATTGGTATAGGTTTAGACGGTGTGCCCATGATAGTTATATACAGATTAAAAAGATGTTATGTAAATGATATAGTAAGACACGGTGACTGTTTAGAATTACATTGATTGATCATATTTGATAATAAAAACCTTCAAATGCTCTTAAATTGATTTACATAAAATTTAATTCACATGCATATTGTCTTCATTTTCATAGTATTAATATAGTTTACGAGTATAGTATTCACCGACTATAGTTAGCTCAATGATGTTTTAAACCAACTTTTCAGGTTTATTTAAATTTTAAAAGATGAGCAATAAAAGAGGAATATTTATAGAAGATTGGGACAACCTGACATGAGGTAAATTTATAACTGTTTAAATTTAATTTTCTTATATACAGTGGCTCTTGCATTTGTTAAATGTTAGATATAGAAAATGAAACATAAAGAACAGGAATTTTCCATCATCCGCTGCCTGGGTTAATTCCGAGCCCTGAGTCGGGTTGTGACAAAAGTAACATTAGAGAAAATTTAGAATTAATTAACATAATCTTAATGAAAGAGTGAATTGAATAATTACAAAGAAATCAATAGTAATAAAATTAAATATTAAGTTAACTCTAAGTAATTCTGTTAATTTAAGCAAATGGATGCACCCAGGATTATAAAAAGGGTGTATGTTAGAAAATGAAGAAGTACCGTCTGTTGTAAATGTGAACACAAATGCCTTGACCCAGATGATGGCGACAATGACACAATTAATTTAGAAGTTCGAACCACAGCTTGGTGGTAGTGATATATTTGTTGTGGATAATTATTTGAAGAAAATCAAGATCTGTGTCAACCTTTGTTCAAAGGAACTGAAAATCAGATTAAAATGGAGAACTTGATAATGACGATAGAAAAAATACTAAATAGCATGACTATGTGAATGAAAGAAGAGTCTTATTAACTAAATTTGTGCTGAATGACGAAGTTAAAAGGTGGTAGCGTGGGCAGTATCAAGATATATTAGGAGACATTCCCAATATGATGATAAGTTGGGAGGATTTTGTTGAGCTTTCAGAGAATGATTTGTACCCCTATCTACGCAAACACAGATGCAAGACAAGTTTATCAAGTTGGTGCAGGGAGAAAAGACACTAAAGTAATACGAAACAAAATTCATTGCATTATCAACGCATGTGCCATAGTTGATTGATACTGCAGAAGAAAAGCGTTACAGATTCCTTTCGAGATTAAAAGATTCAATCAGGCTATCGTTGGTGCCTTTGGGAATCGATGACTACTCGGTGCAGGGAGAAAAGACACTATCTAAGCAAACGCAGATGCAAGACAAGTTTATCAAGTTGGTGCAGGGAGAAAAGACACTTAAGTAATACGAAACAAAATTCACTGCACTATCAACGTATGTGTCATAGTTGATTGAAACTACAGAAGAAAAGTATTAAACATTCCTTTCAAGATTAAAAGATTCAATCAGGCTATCGTTGGTGCCTTTGGGAATCAATGACTACTCAGTGTTAGTGGAGCGAGCTAGACAAGCAGAAATTGATTTTTAGCTTATTCAGAAGCATAAGGAGATGCACGAGAGCAAGAGTATTGATGAAGGAGAGCATAAAGATCAATCAAAAGAATTCAATGTGGAAAATTACAAATTCAATTCTGATGGATTCAGTAGTGACAATTGTGCTAAATGTAGAAAACAAACAAAGATAAATATTTGATGGGCTCTCATATATGTTACTAGTGTTAGTTTGGTCATATAGCTAGATATTGCCCTTCACTTAGCCAAAAGATCTTGGAAGAACAGAAATTAGTTGGAACTCGTTCACAAAATACTGCTTGTGGGCAAAGAAGGATAATGGTCTACAGCCTCAACTCCTACTCAAGTTCAACTAAGTCAACATGTTTGACCTTAATTTATTCCCTTACTAGTAGAGTCTGAGAAACCTGTTGTTGATGTTGATGCTATTAGGCATTGATGAGTGTTATGTTTTATCTGATATTATAGTAGTGTCATTCTAGTGTATTTTTTTTAGAGGATGCGTGTGTTGTGGTTATATTACCTTGCTTCAAATGCAATATTACCGAGTTTCATTTGATGGAAGAAGTTTAGTTGAGTTATCTTGTACAAGAACTTTATTTTATTGTATACACTTTCTATCTTAAAAAATGAGATATATTTTTTTTTAAAGAAATTTATGGATAGTTCATGTATTTCCTGTAATGATTTGAGGCTTGGAGTAGATTAAGCAAATTTCGAGGACGAAATTTTTATGAGAGGAGATTGTGATAACCAAAAATAAAATAAATAAAGGAAAATTTACATACATAGCACATAAATCTTATGAATTTACATATCTCACACCTAAACTTTCCTATTTACATACATAGTGCTTTGATGTTTTAAACTTATACATGAAAATATATATTTCACCTTTAAAAAGTGATAATAGTGTTATTTTTTATGTGATATTAAAGATTTGTGTATTATGTGTGTAAATATGAAATTTTAGATGTGAGATATATATATACATCTGAATTGTGTGCTAAGTATGTAAACTCGCCATAAATAAAATGAAATTTAATCCCATCAATGACACCTATTTGAAATAGACGTGATGTGATGCTCTTGGGAAATCATAATGAAAGATTTATTCCATCGTTTGAGCCAAGTGAGAGACAAAGAGCAAGCAAGCGACAGAAGAGAGAAAAAAGCGCAAAAGGGTAAGAGAAAGCAAAGTCAAAAAGAAAGAGAAGAGTGACTTTGTTGACTGCCGTGAACAGTAAATGAAGGAAGGATGCGAACGACTTACCTTTCGTGTGACAAACAGAGAGAAATAGAAAGTGGAAGGAAGAAGAACCATGCTTTCAAGCGAGGAAGAGGAGTCAAGAGGAAAAAGAGATAACACAAAACCTATCAAAACACGTATGCTCGAGAAGAAAGGAAATTACACCAAGGAGCGACGTCATTTGCGAAAAAAAGGAACCAAGCGATCCTCATGTTATCAGCAAGTTGAAGCATGAAGGAGGAAGAGAATGACATCGTGGTTTTGTGTGGGAAGGAGAAAAGTATGCGTGCGAGGCTTCTTACAAAGGAAAAGGGAGAAGAGGAGGTGCTCGTGTAATTTGTGAAGGGTGGGGGATATGGGGGGCAGGCCACAAACCAACCATTTTAAGGTGAGTGGGGATTTTCTTGTTAGTTAATGAATTAAATTTATATGTTTATTTATTACATGTTAAATAGTATGTTTAATTAAATCAGAATTGAAATTATAAAAGTTTTGGATTGGGGAGATCGATGTCAATGTTCATGCAAAAGAGGAAGACAATGTGAATGTAAAGTTTTATAATTTTATGCTTTAATTCAATAAATTTTTTAATTAAATTGTTATTACAATATATTAAACTTTATGAATTAATTTCACTAATTAAGTTTGGACAAGCAATTGAATTAAAGGACCAATAAGATCGAGATAGGATCGCCGAAAAGAAAAAGAGAAATGGAGGTAAGTTTGGTGTTTATTTGGTAATCATTTATAATAAATTATGCTATAAGATTGAGATAGGATCGTTCAAAAGAAGAGATAAGGAAGAAAATTTAGCGTATATGGTAATTATTTATAATCAATTTAATTATAAATTGCTACATAATAATGTTATAATATTATGCAATATGACCAGGCGAGAATTGAAACTGTACAACAGCAACAAGCCTTAATCCCACTAAATGGGGTCGACAAAATGAATCCTTTTTCTCCAGTGCACCCTATTAAGTGTCATATTTTCATTTAACTCAAATAGATTAAAATTATCTTTTATACAATTTTCCCAAGTCTTTTTAGGTTTACCTATGACTTTCTTAACATAAGTCGAATCTAAAACATCTACTCTGCTAACAGGATCATCGGATGACCGACGTTTGATGTGACCAAATCACCTAAGACCACTCTCTCTAATATTATCTGCCACTGGAGCTACACCAACCCTATCACAGATATATCTATTTTAAATTTTGTCTCTAAGTGCCGAACCACTCACCCACCTAATAATTCTCATCTTGGCAACAATTAACTTTATTTTATGCTTCTTTTTTAAAGGCCAACATTCTGCATCATAGAGCATTACAGATCTCACCACCATCTTATAAAATTTTTCTTTCAGTCTAAACAATACTTTTATATCACACAATAGGCCCGATGCATTCCTCCACTTCAACCAACCAACTTGAATTCTACTAATAACATCCCCAACTATATCACTATCACTTTGAACTATAGACCCAAGATATCTAAAACGATCACAACTTTTAATGATTTGATCACTCATAGTTACAACTCAGTCACTAGAGCTACTACTAATAAAATTACATTCCATGTATTCAGTTTTAGATCTATTCAAATAAAGGCCTTTAGACTCCAATATAAACCTCCATAATTCAAGTATTTTTCCTAAACTCTTTCTCTAATCTTATCCATAATCTAAATATTCACTATCTTATTATGTTACTTATAAATTCAATTGCAAAGTTTGATTCAGATTTATATGCTTTTCTTTTTACTGATCATACATTGTAATGAATTTATATTTTAGCAATAACTATTATTATGCATTATGTATACAAAATATATTAAATTAAATTAAATACACATGAATGATATGAGCTGCATAGACTGAATGTAAGTGTATGCTTAATTATAATGAAGTTCACTTTATCATGGTACTAGCGGGTAATGCTAAGGTACTCATACATGTAAATGAAAAATGATTTGATATTGATGTATCTTCATTGATATAAGTTTTGGCAAAGCTCTTGTGAAAGCTGCAAACAAACTAAAAAGATATTGATATGTAAATAACATTATAAGATAGTGAATATTTAGAATCACCTTGAGTGATCATATATTAGATAGTACAAACTTTCAAATATTCTTAGATTGATTTACATGAAGTTTAAATGGCGTGCATGTAATTTTTTTTTCACAGTATTATTACAGGTTAGGAATAGGAGTATTCATTGGTTATAGTTAGTACATTGTTGTTTTAAATTATCTTTCAGGTTTAATTAATTGATTAAAAGATGAACAACAAAAAAAATGTTTATAAAAAAACGAAAAACTAAAATGAGGAAAATTTATAATTGTCTTAGTTTAATTTTTTTTATATGTAGCAGCTCTTTCATTTCTTAAATAATAGTTATAGAAAATGAATATCAAGAATATTAATTTTTCATGGTCCGACTGTTTGTATAAGTCTTAATTAATTCTAAGCTTTGGGCCCAATCATGACAATGAGAAGGTGTTGATAATTAGTGGGAGACTCATTGTCATAATGATTTTTGGTCTGATGCAATGGTTGGACAAATTTAAAAGTATTATTTTTAAAGCAATACTTTCAATGATAGATTGTGCTAAGCTGATAAATTACTTCCAAAAAATGAAGCAAGAATCAATGATTGTTTGAAAGTATGAAACATAGTTTGAGGGAATCCGTATCTTTTTTCTATGGATCAACAAGTAAATCAAAACATCTATAATTCTTTTTTTAGCCCAAAAGATGATATCATAAGTATTTATCCATTGTGTAACCCTGTAATAACCCTACTTTTGTGGAAGCGTTTCACTATATAATTATAACAAATATGGATCTAATCAAGGAATGCAATTCTCATTTTCTTTGGTGTGTTTCCTTGCAACTAGGGCTGTCAAAATGGCTCGTTCGCGAACAATTCGTGTCCGGCTTGTTAAGAAGCTCCTGTTCGATTTGTTCACTAAGTGAACGAGTCGAACATGAATAAAGATTTTTTGTTCGTTCATGTTCGACTCGTTTTAACTCAAAATACTACTCAACAATTATATATATATATATATATATAATGAGCAGTGTTTTTTAAAATATTATATAATTACAAGGCTACAAAGATTTATAATAAACTAAAATTATTAATTAAAAAAATAAAATATATCAAATTATATTTATATTGTGTTTTAATATAAATAATAAGATTGAAGTCTTACCTCAACTCTTAACATCCTATGACTGCATGATAAGGGTTGTCAAAACAACTCTTTGTTCGCAAAAAGCTCGAGTCGGTTTGAAAAGTCGTTCACCTATAAACATCCCACCATCATTTGTGGGTAACTAGTACTCTCCAATCTCCGCCTCTTCTAAGTCTTCACTCTACCTCTTTCATGCATTTGGCTCACTAAAAAAAATCTCTCCAATTTGAGCAGTTCGATGCAATGTGTCTGTATCCATAACACTCAAAACACTTTCTATCTAGAAATGTCTCGAGGATACTAGTGCAATTAACCCTTTTTTTCCTCCCGTTTTGGCTTCTCAAAATAAACAAGTCCTAGCACACTGGTCAGTAAGCTCTTGTTTCCCGAACTAATGGTCAAACCCTATTTGAAGGGTAAAGTGGACTTGATACTATCGTGTTGCTTTCCCATATTCAGAGCTAGAGTTTAGACATCCTGTAAGATCCAATTGGGTTGTAGTTACACCACATTGCAAAGAAATGACCTCAATCCTCCAAGATATTAGGCTCTGATATTCGCCTCTAGCTCCACCAACTCATACTTGAATATTAGAGAGCAATGTATTTCTCTACTAATAGATCCTTCTGCTATAAATGGAGAAGTATTAATAAGATATCTTATCTGTAGTGCACTAGAAGGTATTTGAGATGCATATTTCTCTTCAACTTAGATCAAATCATGATCTTGCTTTAGCCTTCACGCTGGCACAAGCTTTTTAAATTCTCCCAACATAGAGAAGAACTCTTTTTCAACTTAACAACAACTAGTTTCACCGTTTTCTCAGATGGAACATCCTTAATATTAAAAACATTTTACTATCAGAAGTCACTGAATGAACTAGTTTGAATTCATATGATTAACATTCACTCCAAAATTACTTCCACTCCTCCTATACTCAATGTTGAACCAACGCAATAACGGCTCTTCATCAAATGAGGCTTCATGGTGAAGGTTTTCCATTATTTCCTTCATCCAAGTGGTCCCCATTGTTATTTGGTTGACTTTCCCATATTTCCTCCTTTCAAAATTACCAAACATCCTCTGCAATTAGAAAATTTCCCGTTTCACATCCTCCATTGTAAGTTCTTGAATACCTCGTTGAGAGTTTCTACTAAGCAGGTGATACCGAAGTTAACCTCAACCAAAATAGAAAATAAAATTATTATTATTGAAATTCAAAAAGCTACAAAGGTGACTCTTCAAACAGAAAATAAACGACAAACAAACTCACAACCTTTAGGGTGAGGACGAAGATGGTGGGTGCCGGTGGGAAGCAGGTAAAGGCAGGTTGAGGTTGCGGGCCAGCAGTGGGGCTCGGGGGAAAGGAGGAAGACAATGGTTGGAAGAGAGGTAGGGAGTGGCAGTTGGAACAGGAAGGCTGGAGCTGAGAGTATGGCAGTAGGTTGGGACGTGGGGGAGGATTCAAGGCTGTTGGTGGAGAGGTAAGTTGGGTTGCGGCCAACAGGTAATGGGGGAGAAGGTTGTGGCGGCTACAATTTGGAAGGAAGCGGGTTAAAAGGGTTGTCACAAGAGAAAGTAAGGGTGGAAGGGAGATTCGGTGGTGCAAAGACAACAAGTTAGCGCCTACAGTTGGACGGTAGTGAGTTAGGAGGATGGTCACGAGAGGGGAAAGACAGGAGGGAGATTTGGGGCTACAAAGACAATAGATTTGTCGTCCTTGGGTGCATTGCAATAAATACGGTGGCGACGGCGGAGGAAAGATTGTGGGGGATGAGAAAGTTAAGAATAAAAACTACCTCGAAACGAGATACAACCGGAGCACCACTAGTCCTCGGATACAGACCTAGAAAAAAAAAGAAGGATGTTGGCGGCTATCCAAACAGAAATCTAAATAAAACGAAATCCTAAAATAGATAAAGCGACATATAAGGAGTAGATAACTAAGTGGGGCCATCTTTACTTGTGCGATAAACGTAAACCATAGACCAAGGGTCGGTTGGCATCCTTCATCGAACTAGCTGACAAATTCAACATCTACCCAGTTCAGCCCCTCCCTAACCTTGCGCATCAGTCTTCCAAGTTTAGGGGCGTTCGATTTCATTTGTCGAAGTTTTTGGTTCTTCGTATGTCGTCCTAGCTGCACCTGAATCTCATTGTAGGTTGCACTGTCTCTCAAAACATCAAAGAAGCTTTCTCCTCTTGCAAACTTGATCCAACCACCTGGAAGCTCGCTATTGATCTAGTCAAGGACTACGCGTCACGCATATACTGCTGGATTCTATTAAAGTAACCCACGATCAGCTCAACCTAATCTAAAGTGAGGGTAACTTGAACCTTCCTGAACAATGGTGGTGTTGATGGTAAGGTATATATCGTGATATCCTGAAATGCTCTCCTTGTGTCTGTCATGTGTCTAGAGCTGATGTCTCGGCCCTATCATCCTCTATCATCATCAAAACTGGTCTCACTGATACTACTCTGCTGGCAAGGGTTCCTGTGATCTTCGAATCCGCCGAAGAAAGTAAGATGACATGCTTCCTCTTCTTGTTGAAGTAAGTGTGTTTGAATCTATCATGCTGAGTCATACGGCCAAATTGTCATGGTCTCCCCAACAAAAAGTGGCAGACATCCATGAGGACCACATCGCACTACACCTGATTTTGTAGCTGACACACAATTGATACTCCACTAGATACTTCCGATTAAGGCTAACCCTGTTTCTTTCTTCAACCATGTCAGAGAATATGGTTGGGAGTGTCTCTGAGGCAAGAGGCATAACTTCTCCACCATCTGTGTAGATGCTACGTTCTTATTGTTCCTTCCATCGATGATGAGACTGCATGTCTTCCTGGTCACAGTGCAACTGCTGCAAAATATATTGATGAGATAGTGAATCCCTCATATCATCGATCTATAAGAGCCATTGAATCACGAGCGTCTCTCCATCCATTAGAAGATGAAACACATCACCCTTTTTATCAGTTGTCCCCTCATCGTTAACCTCCTCCACTGCGCCCTACTCAATAAAAGACAAATCGGCTCGTTAGGAAACTGGAGACGAGATGCCCAAATCTGTGGCATTTAAAGCATTTTCTGGCGGTGACTGTAGTAGGTGTGCGATTCTTCTCATGTTTCTTCTCAAAAGGGATTGGCTCTATCCTTATCCTAACAATTTTCTCAACTCTCTAAGGCGTCCTTCTGCTGGTGTCTTTAACTGTGGGTGGCTACCTGACTAGTAGTGGTTATCTGTTCAGTTTCTGCTATCTTTTCACTTTCAATGCAAATGTTTGGACATGTACAAGTGACCAATAAGGCTGCAACTGCACCACATTACTAATAACCAATTTCAGGCCCCCCAAATAACGAGTCAGTGTGTTCCTCTAACTTAACCAAATCACACTTCATCTGCAAGTGGTCAAATTGTGTCACGAACTCCTCTACTTATAGGTCTCTCTGCTATAGGTGGTGGAGTCTCAAAAACATATCATAATGGAAGTGAGGAGGTAGGCATTTTCTCTACATCACCTTCCACATCTTCTCCCACTTTGTAAACTTGTCATTGTCTTTTCTCTTCTTTTGCGTATGTAAGTCATCCCACCGCAAAATAGCGCCCTTTCTCAATTTAATAGTTGCATGCTTCACCTTTTTATCATCTGACACCTCTTTATACTCAAAAATCCTCTCAACTGATTGTAGTCATTTGACAAAATAATCTGAATCCATATCTCCATCGAATTTTGATACATTCACCTTTATTCTAAAGTCCCTATGTCCACATGTGGGCTCCTCTCCTGGTCTCATTTGATACTGGATTTCAAAGCATCGCGGTCTTTCTTCTTTATCATTGAAATTCTCCCTATGGAAGGGATTAAAATTCTTGTTTCTTTCTCCTTCGTCTTTCCCTGTCACCATCGAGGGTAAGCCCTCTTGGATTTAATCCTCATTATCCACAAGTCTCCACTGAAGTTGGCAAAACTCTCGTTAAATCTCTTCTCGGGTAGGTTCGACCATGTATCTCCTTGTGGCATGGTTAGGATTTAGAGTTAAAGGTGAAATAGGGTGTAAAAATTGATTTAAGGTTGCTGATTTTGAAAATCAGCAATGAAAAATTAGGGTTAGGTCAAAGTTTGGCTATGGTATGGGAATAAGAAAGAAAGTTTTTTAGTGGATGGGTAAGGCAGGTGTTGGGAAACCCTAGGATAAGCCCAGGGATAGGTTATCTCTGATACCAAATGATATCGAAGTTAAATCCAAAGCATAATAGAAAATGAACATATTATTGTTAAAATTTAAAATGTTACAACGACGACTCTTCAAAACAAGAAACAAACGACAAACAAACACACAAGGCCTAGGGTAAGGACAAAGGTGGTGGGTGCAGACGGGAAGCAGGAAAGGGCAAGTTAGGGTTGGGGTTAGCAGGGGCTTGAGGGAAAGAAGGGAGACAGTGGCTAGAAATAGGGCTGTGAAATTTGCTCAAAGGTCATGAATCACTTGAAAATCAGATCAAATTTTAGCTCGGATAGAAATATTCGAGCCGCGCTACAAGCCAAATTAAACGATCGAATTTATTTCGATCCGATTNAACCCAAAGCATAATAGAAAATGAACATATTATTGTTAAAATTTAAAATGTTACAACGACGACTCTTCAAAATAAGAAACAAACGACAAACAAACACACAAGTCCTAGGGTAAGGACAAAGGTGGTGGGTGCAGACGGGAAGCAGGAAAAGGCAAGTTGGGGTTGGGGTTAGCAGTGGGGCTTGGGGGAAAGAAGGGAGACTGTGGCTAGAAATAGGGCTGTGAAATTTGCTCAAAGATCATGAATCACTCGAAAATCATATCAAAGTTTAGCTCGGATCGAAATATTCCGCGCTACAAGCCAAATTAAACGATCGAATTTATTTTGATTTGATTTCGATCCAACCACTGCTCGGATCGGGATCGAAATAAATTCTTATGTATTTACACATATATATAACACCTAAATTTTTAGTTTTACATGCATAATGCATTGCTAGCTTAGTTGGTGAGATCCTTTTTGTTTGAACGGAGTGTTTGAATCCCCTCTTTTCATAAAAAAAATATATTTCTGTCTGGTGGGCTGGTCCGGCGGGCAAAGGCGCGTTCAAGCCGGACTGATCTAGCTCATGAGCTAAAAATGGCATTGAGCTGACTTGTTTACAATTCGAGTCGGCTCAGAAATCAGATCGATCCACACAAAATAGGAACAAAATTTATTGGATTGAACCATGATCCAATTTTGAGCTGGCTCGAAATCAGTTTGTTAACATCCCTAGCTGGAACAGTAGGGAATGGTGGCTGGAACAGGAAGGCTCGAGTCAGAAGTATGGCATTAGGTTGGGACATGGGGGGAATTCAAGGCAACTGGTGGAGAGGTAGGTTGGGTTGAGACCAGATGGTAATGGGGGAGAGGAGTTTTGCAGCTGCAGTTTGGAAGGCGGCTACAGTATCGAAGGCAGCAAGTTAAGAAAGTGATCATGGGAGAAAGGAAGGGCAGGAAGAAGATTTTAGAGTGCAGACAGTAGGTTAGTTGTTGCAGTTGGAAGGCAGCATGTTAGAGCAAGGTTCTGAAAACCGGATCGAACATTGAACCCCGGGTTCTATGTTCAAAGGTTGAACAAAAGGTTCAACCAGATGACTTAAATTATAAATTCATTAATTTAAACATGACATAAAAAATTCACTTTAAAAAAAATTTAATTACAAAATATAAAATACCACAATATTTAAATAACTAACATTATAATAATTTCAACATTTTTTCAAAATTTAATAATAATTAATTTCAAAAAATTTTGAATATATAATTTAAGAATGACATCATAATAATTTTAAAAAAAATTATAATGAAAAAAAATTAATTGTGGTAAACTATTATTAATATTAATATAAGTATATATTAAAATTAATTATAAATATCATATAACATTAATATTATATTATTTCGCATTTTGCAATTCACGGATTGTTAAATTATAGACCAAAATAATTAAAAAAAAGTAAAAAATTGAAACTATGTACAGGCAAATATTGATAAGAAAAAGATAATTAAATTAATTTATCTTTTATAATTTAGTCCCACATCTCTATATTTTAATTACGTCTCTCCTTTAAATTATATTACATATAGCAACTTTAACAATCGCACATGGGTTTTTTGACTTGGTTGTTGTTGTCAGATTTTATTCTTTTAAAAGTCCTTTCAAATTAAATTACGATTGGACCACAATTGGACGCGGTACTCATGAATGTTTGTCACATTTTATTGAGATGACCACAACATTTTGATCGTAAGCAAGATGGATTTTGAAATCCTTCACCAAGGATGGGAAGCACATCGTCCTCCCTTTGGCAGAGCCTGAGATCACATGACCTAGCTAGAAAACAACATCGGTGAGACCAGTTTTGGTAACGACAAAAAATGGTAAGATTGAGAAACCAACTCCAGACACGAGACAAGCATGAAAAAGAGTATTTCAGGATATCACAGTCGATACCATACCACCAGGACCACCCCCGCTTGGAGAGGTTCAGGCTAGTCTCACTTTAGAAGAGGTGTAACAAACGGTGAATTACTCTGGGAACATTCAACAACATCGACCACGTAGTGCATCTGAGTCATAAGGCCAAACTTTTTCACAATCAATGTATATGCCAAGCTCTGACTGCTTCCTCCATCGATAATGAGACTGTATACCTTCCCATTCACAGTGCAACGAGTATAGAATATATTTTAATGAAATAATGGTAAATCCCTCGTATCCTCGATCTGCATGACCGTCAAACCACAAGAGTCTCTTCTTCATCCGACAGAAGATGATACACCTCACCATTTTCCTCAGCTGTCTCCTCGTCGCTAACCTTCTCCACGGCGCCCAGCTCAGTAAAAGATACAGCTCGGTTCGTCAGAAAGTTGGAGGCGATTTGTCCAAATCCATGGCATCTAAAACATTTTTGGAAGGGAATTGTAGTAGTTGTGCTACTCTTTTCGAACTTCTTCTCACTTGGGGTGGCTCTATCCTTATCCAAACCATTTTTCTCAACCCCATGAGGTGTGCTCTTGTTTGTGTCTCCAACTGTGCATGACTGCCTAATTGATGGTGGTTGTCTGCTTTGTTTCTGCTCTCGTTCCATTTTCAACGTTAAGATTTAGACATCTCTAAATGACCAATAGAGCTGCAGTTGTACTACGTTGCTGATAGTTGGCTTCAAGCCTCCCAGATAATGAGTTATCATATGCTCCTCTGACCCTCGACCAACTTGCACTTCATCTGCAACCGGTTAAACTAGGCCATGAACTCTTCCACTTATAGATCTCACTGTTGTAGGTGGAGTCTCAAAAACATATCCTAAAGGTAGTGGAGTGACATGTATTTCCTCTACATCTCTTTACTCATCTTCTCTCACTTGGTGTTCTTGTCATCGTCCTTTATTTTTCTCTGTCTTTTTAGGTTTTCCCACCACAGAGAGATGCTCTTCTTCAACTTAAAGGCTGCTAGATTTACCTATTTATCCTCTAAGACATCCATATACTCGAAGATTCGCTCGACAAATTATAATAAATAAAAAAATTCATCTGAATTAATATCTCCATCGAACTCTGATAGAAATAGAAAATGGGGAATGAGGAGAGTGAGGGGAGTTGAGGGGAGTTGAGGAAGAAAAGTATCCCCGCAGGATCGTATTATAGCCGAAGCACCCCTCAAATTTTTGGAAAAGATCATCAAGAATGAGTTACAGTCGGAGCACCTCATTGCCTTGGAATACAAACCTGGAAGGGGATAAAGTCATCGACAGCAAGATGAACAAAACTCTGAAATCAAGAAGACAAACTAACCATAAGACTGCAAACATACATATTTATAATAGATTTATACGCAAGAAAACAAAACAAAATGAAGGAATGATTCACGCCCAATGAAAGAGGGAGGAGGAGGCCCGTCCCCCAGTGGTCAGTTCAGTCAGGCTAGGAATCCCATACGTCCTCTGCGTCAGTCTTGCTCCTCATTTTAGAGTTTTGGCTAGGGCATGATTGTGGATATAAGGTTGGTTGAGAGTTTAGGTTCAAGTTGCGTGTAGAGATGAATTTTTGGCGGACATATGAATGCTAGATTTTAAAAGTTTAGGATTATGGTTAGAATTGAAATTAGGATTTGACTCAAATATCAAATGACGTCGATCTAGGGCTACTAGATGGTGTGAGAAGGTTAGGGAATGGGTTATCATAAGATGAGAAATGAAAGAGGAAAACGATGATAGCCGTTGAGGAATGATGAAAAACTGGAACTAGACAGCAAACCACATATCGAAACAGCAGGTTGGTAGCATGTTAGTTGGTATAGAAGGTCATCACACAATTAGGAGAGCTCACCACCTTGATCCAATCAGGTTACAGGCACATTCTTAAAATTAGTTTTGAGAGAGTAGAAGAATTAAATGAAATATAAATATCAATATAATTTTTTTAATTATAATATTGTGATTATAAGCTAAATATCATGTTTAATTTTAGATTAAATCAAGATCAAAGGGAAGAAGCAAGTTAAATGAAGGAAAAATCAATAAATTTTATTAAATTTTAACTTTACAAGGTGACGTGAGGTGAGAAATTATTTTTTTTTATTATTGTACTAAATTCTTCTATTTTTTAAATGTATACAAGCTTCAAAAAAAAATTTAAACCATAAATAAATTAAAGGAATATTCAATGTTTAACAAATGTTTCACATATTGCTTTTGTACTGAAATTTTAAAAAATATTTTAATGATTACAAGAATTTAAAAAATCAAATAAAATAAATATACAAGTTAATCAAAAGAGTCGCCCTCTTATAGTACTGGACAAAAATAAAAATTAAAAAACTTAGAAATGAAACGAAAATAAAAATAAATATACTTTAACTGGTATAAAATTTTTATGGTGTTATTGAGATGATTTCTTAAATAAAATATAATTAAAATTCTCTAAAAATATAATTAAAGAAAATGCAAATATTTAAAAGTTAATAAAATAAAATTTTAATGTTTAATCATCATTTTTTAATAGCATTCATGATAAAGCATATGCATATAAGTTTAGTACACAAGAGAACTGTAATTATTTATTAAGTTGTATAAATAAGTTATTTAACCACTTGCTTCAAGAAAAACTTTATTTACTTAATTGACTGACAGAAACGAGTATGGTGATAGAACAAGATAAACTAATAAAAATAAATATCATAAAATCATTTGGTGTTAAATTTTTTTACTGATACAACGGAATATTTTTACGGTTTAATTTGGGTGATATATTAAAAATCTTAATTTATTGGCTCATTAGTATTTGAGTGATTCCTGTGGACTGTTGCAAAAATTAAATTGATATGATACTATACCATAACCGTTTGTTTCAGCCTTAGCAATTCTAGGCTCTCAGACAGGATCGTGACATCTATTCATAGAAAAGAAAACTAGTGGCTAAGGTTAATTACCTTCTTAAGAAATGTTGAATAAGAATTATCCCAGACAAGTTTGTACAATCCAGTCAAGATTGTACAAAAGTTTCCCTGTAACCGGTGGAGCATAAATAAAAAAGAGAGAATGAAAATAAAGTATCACAAAAGCAATAAATTAAAAAAGGGAAATTTACATACATACCACAATTCTGATGTATATTCATATCTAGCACCCAAAGTTTGATATTTACACTTATAAAAACTTGGTGTCATAAACCTATGCATGAAAAGGTGTATTTCATTTTTTTAAAGATAGTGATGTTAGTAATTTTGATGTGACGCTAAAGATTTGAGTGGTATGCATGTTAATATTGAATTTTAGGCNATTTGAGTGGTATGCATGTTAATATTGAATTTTAGGTGTTAGATGTGTAAATACATAAGAATTGTGTTGCATGTAAGTAAATGCCCCAAAAATTAAATATAACAAAAGTAAAACTCACTTGGTCAGAATAATAGCGCCGGTAAGGTAATATCAGCTGAAAATAATGAAGACTACATCAGGGAAAGTGAAAGAAAGCACTATTAAAGTCTAATACATTCAAGAAAAAGATATGCGATGCTATTTATTTTTGAAAATTAGTTTGAAGTAATGAACTTACTGTAACATCTCCAGATGGATTAACATACTCCACATGAAAACCAATATCCTGTCCCTGAGATATGAGTAATAAGCATTACTAACCGACATTCTGAAATCCCAAAATGAATGAAAAATAAAAAAAAAATATTCGACGTCATAAAACATTGCCCCAACAAAACACTGGAGCAACAATTTACATGATGTGAATATTAAACACTACGGGTATGGGACAGTTTCAATATCTGAAATGCTTCTAAGAACTTAATACAAATAAGCTATTTTGGTTAGATACAGCACAAAAGAATTATTTTCAGAGTACTTTATCGAGAGCAACTGCAGTTATTCACATTGCAGATGGTTAGAATTGAAATTACATAGAATCGGATGGTACAATTAAAATGAGGCCAATATTTACTCCATTCTATAGTGAACATAAAACATACCAGACTCAGTGTTCCTTGGGTCAAAGAAAATTCCCAAGCAATGTATGAATTCACAGCTTCTACTGTCAAAATGACCTGGAAATGGGAAACAAAAAGAATTTAAACGAATGAGAATGAGTATGTTCTGGATTAATGCTACTAGTAACTATAATGTGAATACAAGACCCATGAGACATGTCAGCATGCTTATTTTGTTTTGGAGAGTGCATAGAAGATCTAGCACCTTTTTTAAGCTTCCAAGCGAATGAAATGATTCATAGAATTATCAGTTGGTAAACTTGGCAAAAGCTCTCTCAAAAAATTCATTATGTCTGCAAATAATCTCTCAAAAAAAGCGTGTGAGGGTTGTCTTGGGTCATATGATAACTATTTTCTAATGTGTTTGGCAGGTTGACAAATCTCTCACACCTCTTCTTTTCAATGATAGATTGTGCTAAAGCTGATAAATTACTTCAAAAAAAAGAAGCAAGAATCGTTGATTGTTTGAAAATATGAAACTTAGTTTGAGGGAATCTATATATTTTCTCTATGCATCAACATGTGAATCAGAACATCTATAATTCTCTTTTTAGCCTAAAAGATGATATCAGTAAGTTTTTATCCATTGTGTAAACCTCTAATATCCCTAGATTTGTGGAAGCATTTCACTATATACTTATAACAAATGTGGATCTAATCGAGGAATGCAATTCTCGTCTTCTTCAGTGTGTTTCCTTGCAAGTAGGGCTTTCAAAATGACTCATTGTTCGCGAACAGTTAATGTTTGGCTCATTAAGAAGCTCGTGTTTGATTCGTTCACTAAGTTAACGAACCGAACATAAATAATTTTTTTTTTGCTAGATATCTAAATGATCCGAACACGAATAAATTTGTGTTCGGCTTGTTTTAGCTCGAAATACTACTCATCAATTATATATATATAATGAGTAGCATTTTTTAAAAAATTATATAACTACAAGGCCACAAAGATTTATAATCAATTAAAATTATTAATTAAAAAAATAAAATATATTAAATTATATTTAAATGATGTTTTAATATAAACAATAACATCTAAATATCATTGTGAATAATAACAAAAGGGTGTGAGGGTTTGTCTTGGGTCATATGATAACTATTTCTAATTTGTTTGGCAGATTGATAAATCTCACATAGATAAAAAAAAAAACTAGGTTTTTATTGATGAAAAAATGACCATACAAATTTGCACCATAATTGAAATTAGGATGATCCGGGCGACAATGCCATAGCAGTATCTGATTTTCAGCAGATAGACTCAACATACAAAAGATTGAGGTAAATGTGGAGGTGAGGTCATTTGTATGTTTAGAGAGAGACCATTTTTAAGAAAATAAAAGTTTTGATGCATTTTAGCACTGCAAATCACCTTCATTGACTCTATCTGAACTTCACAAGAGTTTGCAAGGAATTTAGTTAAATATTTCATATCATGAGTAAGTTTATTGGTTGAAATCAAATTGCAATGCAACTTTGGAAGATTTAAAATAGAAGAAAGAGTAATATCTTGAGAGATTTTCATATCTCCTTTCATCAATCCTAAGTCTCTCAGATGCATTTTCCTTGGTTACTCGTCAAATCATAAAGAATATAAATGCTACTCTCTAACCACTCAAAAGATATACAAATCCACGGATGTTACACTTGTTGAGAATCAATCTTATTTTTCCAAATATAAAATTCAGGAGAACTCAAGGGAATATCAGATTTGGGATTTTTTTCAAAATACTGACAATTTTCTTTTAACTAATGGACAATTTTCTTTAAACTGAACCAAAGCTTGTCCCTCAATCAACCCCACTTAACCCTACTCCACCTCAACCAGCTCCACTTGAAGAATCAAAATCTGACACAAAAATAGTCTCAATTTTCTCTACTTCACCTCAACATAACACCAATAATCAAGAATTTTGTGTCTACACCAGAAGAAGAAGGAACACTAAGCATGTAAAGGACACCATGCATACTCAGGACTGCTAAGAGCAAGAATCGAATCCTCCTAATAAACATAATGTCATAGATTTCTCAACTCATGACTCTCTTATAACAATGGTTGATGACTTTATTCAACCAATTACACAAAGAAAAGATGTATGAGGGTGCACTAATCATCCAATTGAAAGATATGTAGCATATGAGAAGTTGTTACCACTTTACAAGGCTATTGTGATAAGCCTTGATAGCATGCAAATTTTCAAGTCCATCCTAGAGGCACTAAAGGTTCCAAACATTAAAAAAGTTGTTGAGGAAGAAATTTAAGTTCTAGAAAAGAATGGCACATAGACACTTATAGAGTTACCACATGGAAAAAATATTGTAACATGCAAATGGAGAATTTATGGTCAAATACAAATGAGATGGAAATGTAGAGAGATTCAAAGTCAGATTGATTGCCAAAAGCTTCACACGGTCTTAAGGGATTGACTATCAGGAAACATTTGCACTTATTGTCAAACTTAATATGATTTGAGTCTTACTCTCTCTTACAGTAAATGTAGATTGACCTTTATACCAACTTGGTGTCAAAATGCCTTCTTGATTGGCGACCCTAATGAAGAATTCAGCATGACTATACCTCCAGACTTGAATAATAGGTAGAAAAATAAGTTGGTTTGCATGTTGAAGAAGTCCTTATACGGCTTGAACCAATCTCCTCATACTTGGTTTGGCAGGTTTGCTAAAATAGTGATTACAAACGGATTCATCAGTGTCAAGTTGATCATATAGTGTTTGTTAAATCCAATTCTAGATGCAAAATTGTTATTCTCATAATATATGTAGATAATATTATCTTGGCAGGTGATGATGCAAAAGAAATTATCATACTAAAAAGGATGCTTGCAACAGAAATTAAGATCAAGGATCTTGAGAATCTCTGATATTTTCTAGGAATTGAAGTGACTAGGCCTACAAAGGAAATTCTCATATCCTAAAATAAGTACATCTTAAACCTATTAAGTGAAAATGACATGCTTGAGTGTAAACTTATTGACACCTATGGATTCTAACAAAAGGTTGAACATAAGTGAAGAAAGCACTTCAGTTAACAAAAGAATATATCAAAGACTTGTGGCAAAACTCTTTGTCTGTCACACAAAAGGCCTGATATTGCATACTCACTCAATGTAGTAAACCGAACATGAATAACCTAAATGAGGATCAGTTGAAAACAATAAATAGAATTTTGACATACTTGAAGATGATTCCTAGATATGGTTTATTCTTTAAAAGATATGAACCCTATTAGATTGAGATATACATAGGTGCAAGTCAGGCAGGAGCAATAATTGATAGGAAATCAACCTTTGGATATTGTTTATCTGTCTGAGGCAATCTCGTCACTTGAAGAAGCAAAAAGGTAAGCTATTGTCCCTCGGAGTAGTGCAAAATTTGAATATATTGCTCTTGCAATAGGAATATGTGAAGGAATGTGGATTCAAAGACTATAATTAAGGAAACTTAAGGTTGCGATGAAAAGTAAATTAAGATGTTCAGTGACAACTAAGCAGTTATTGGTATAACATAAAATCATGTGCACCATGATAAAAGAAGAGACATTGAGATTAATAAGCACTTCATCTCAAAAAAAGGTTAACAATGAAACAGCTCAGCTCAGCTATGTTCCTATATGACTTGAGATTCTCGATATTCTTACCTACCAAGGGTCAATTATAATGAACTGAATTTCAAGGTTGTTTTCTATAATATAAAAAACCCAACTGAGGAGAAGTATTAGAAAGTGTCAATCGGCATTATGAAGAAATCCTCAGAATATATTTTATGAAATGTATTTCCTTTATTAGATATTTCAGTTACATGCACACCACTGGAAAAGAGGAATGCCATAGCACTCCAAAAGTGAGACAATCCAAAAAGAAATCTCAATAGGCATAAACAAAACCAAAAACTATCCAAATAATCAAATCCAACATATAATTCTCCAAACAATTAACCTAATACCCGCACTAAATCAGGAAACAAATAAACTGTTTGGGAGGGGTCAGCACACAGCCCTAGGCAGCAGTAATTGACCTGATGAGCCAATTGAATTGGATTCCTGTTTTACGGGATTCACAACCTCATCCTGCATCATATTGTCAACTTCCTAAAAAATACGATGATTTTAATGAAATGTAAAGGTTGTACTTATGAGTATTTTATAGGTAGAAGAAGTTAAAATTTGTTTGAGATATTATTAAGATAAATTTAATAATCATTAACCTAATAATTATATTTAAGACTAAATATACACACAATTATGCAATAATAACACAGGACGAAAGGAGAAAATAAACTCAAGTCAAAATGCAACAAAATAGCTTTTTTCAACTTACCTCAGCATACAGTACATTTTTTCCACAAACCAAACATCTTGGCTGTTTTTAAATGCATAAGCTATCATCAATAGGCTTAGCTCATCTTTACTTGGCTTAACTTGAGCCCCAATCATTAACCTAATAATTATATTTAAGACTAAATATACACACAATTATGCAATAATGACACAGGACGAGAGGAGAAAATAAACTCAAGTCAAAATGCAACAAAATAGCTTTTTCAACTTACCTCAGCATACAGTACAATTTTTCCACAAACCAAACATCTTGGCTGTTTTTAAATGCATAAGACTATCATCAATAGGCTTAGCTCATCTTTACTTGGCTTAACTTGAGCCCCAAACAAACAAGCCCTTAATCTTGTGCCTTCATAATATTCCTTTAATGCACATATTTACTATTTTCGTTAAGATAGCTTACTGATTACACACAAAGAGCTTCAGAATACACAATTCTTTGCCCATACAAATACAATGATGGCTTCTAAACCATCAACTTCATGGTTTAAGCCGCCAGTGAGAACCATAAATGACTCAAGAACGACAGGTTTTTGATAAAAAAAAACATCATGCTACTTCATCTTACCTCGTGTGTTTTCCCAGGAGGAATAATTGTTTCTTTGTAGTCGTCGCTCTTCCTACAACGTTGACAGGGCACAAAACTTCAGATTTAAAAGACTTGACATATATTTTTTAATTTTATTATGTTCACGCTCAGAATTGAATTGTTTGAAATCAGAGGGGTATGGAAAGAGAACATGCCTTGATTCTGCATCACCAGCATCCTCGGATGGTATAAAAAAGGGAGAATTCACAAAGACTACACTGCATTAGACAACCTATCATCATGGTCATGTCCACCAAGCATTGAAATAATTATTTTCTATGATACAATAGTAAACAACCCAATGTGTTGCATACCAATTATACTAAATTTTACAAAAGGCATAATCTAGTGTGATGTTCTAAATACCGTGGTTCGGGAGACAACTAGTGTAATTTACCTTACCCCTGCATCAAAAGAAGCCATTTCCGTGGCTTGAACCAGAGATCTCCCGATCACAATGGAGACAAACTGACCACTCCATCAGGCTCACTCATTCAAATAGTTTGGGCATAGGAAAAAAAGAAATACCATCTAAAATACCTAAAAGTATAACCTATGCAAAAAAAATGCATGTTGATAGGCCAATGGGAAATTTTAAGTGGGAAAAGTTTTTCTTTGGGAAAAAACAACTCTAGATTATAAGCAGAAAATAGGATCTCAATTTTTAGTATCATAGAATGCACTCTTTTGACTTTCGACTCTATTCTATTGAATACATGAACCTTCGAAGTCAAATAAATAAATGATATGACAGTAGTAAAGGCTTTCTTTTGGGTATTGAAATAGATCCGCAATGAGTAATTCAAAGAGAAGACATGCTAGTATATTTGTCAAATATGATGCAGGTATAATTACCGAATAAATTTAATGAATTTATCCAACTCAGACGTGTAAACTTCAACAGCCTCCTGTATAACTGATAGTTGATCCTTCTGTCTGCTCAGAGCATGAGCATGATAAAAAAAATTATCAGCACAAGAAACAGTAAAAGAATACCATATGATTTTACTGAAAGTGAACATGGGGCCAAGCAGGGTAGCTCACAGTTTTATTTTCTCAAGGCGTCCGCATGAAAGTAGCAGGAAAAACCGAATTGAAAGCACCATCTTTGTAAGGCTATATAAAGAAGGTCCATAACGTTGCCGTTGTTCTTCCATGGGTCTAATATAAGTAACATTGAAAAATATCATTCACCTCTACTCACCTTAAAAGGAGTCCGTAAGAACTCATATATACATGTTTTTACATGACCATTAATTTAATTGCCACTCATGAAAATGTAAATAAGGAAGTACCCTTGATCGTCATTAATTTGCTTTATGAAATCTAACAAAACCTGCAGGATGGAGGAAAAGAAATGATGTGAGTGACCAAAAGGGAAATAGCATCACATGTAAGACAGAAAATGGAAAAGAAAATTCATTCAGGTTGGTATTAATAAATACTCTAGAATTCAAAACCGAACATTATATCAGATGGAACAGCTGCCTTTTTAAATCAAGGAAAAAAATAAATTAATCTACAAGCTACACTTTGTGTTCTAACTTTTCCATTAAAATTCCCTTCCTGTTAGCTTCCACCACCACTATGTCCATCACAAATAGGTAATAGCCTAGTAGAACCGTGGTGCATTCATTCACGTGTTTTTTATTGTTTGTTTGTTGTGTGCCTCGAAGTTAGCAAATTCAGTTTGAAGTTTAAGCTGTATTATGAGGTTTCCTTTTATGTGGTTTAAATGGTTTCCGTGTTCAGTTTCAGTTTAAGTTATGACTGCTTTTATCATCAAATTTCAATGTTCTCTATTCCTAAACACAAGCATTCAAAATATGAAGCAACTATGATGAACTACATAATGTGGGCAATGGCTTCAATATTACTTAAATATATGATATTCCACTCATCTGCTCAACATTATAACAACTATATGTTTATACTTTCTTTTAAGATTATAAGTTGCTATTTTATAGATTGTAGAATAAAAAAAAAAGAGCATATTTGAATTTATCATGAAAAGTTCATATAAAAAAAATATTGACTGATTCATGCACTATATTATGAGCATCAATGTAATTTGTAATCATTTGCACAACAAATTAATAATATTAAATACTTTATTTTATTTATTACTTATAAATCCAAGTAAAGTGTATTAAAGATAAAAATCAAAAAGAGTTTTTCATAGAGGAAGATATTCAACATAGGTGGTTGAACTATTTTGATAAACTTTTCAATGAAATTTCTGAAAAATACGATCGATCTTAATGTACTTATTATCGTTGATAATAATAAAACATTTTATTTTTACCGTCACATTAGTAAAAAAGAAGTTGATGAGGCCTTAAGAAAAACTAAGAGTGATAAATCAGTAAGACCTGATGATATCTCAATTAAAGTGTGTAAATATTAGGAGATTTAAGATTTTCTTGGCTTACTAAACTTTTTAATATTATTTTAAAAACTTAAAAAATGCTTGAAGAATGGAGGAAGCGTGTTTTGGTTCCCATTTTTAAATATAAAGGCGATGCACAAGAGTGTCCAAATTATAGAGGAATTAATTTGATGCATCATACTTTAAAATTATGGGAGAGGGTAATTCAACATAGTTTAAGACATGATACAAAAATTTCTCATAATCAGTTTGGATTTATGCTAGGCAGGTCTACTATGGAAGTCACGTTTATTGAGAGATTTGATGGAGAAGTACAGAGAGAATAAGAAGGATCTACATGTATTGTTTATTAATTTAGAAAAATCTTCCAATAAGATTCCAAGAAAAGTCCTTTGGAGAGTTCTAGAGAAAAAAGGTGTTGATTTGACTTATATTGAACTCATTAATGATATGTATGCTAGAGTTGTTACTTGTGTTCGAACAAAAGGAGGACTGACCGAGTATTTTCCTATTTCAGCTGGATTACATCAGGGAACAGCTTTAAGCCCATATCTTTTTGCTTTAATTATGGATGCTCTTATTGGACATTTACATTAGGATATACCTTGGTGTGCTTTTCGATGATGATTTCCTTTTTGTGGAAAAAATTAGAGAAAGAATTCAGGAAAAACTTGAATAATGGAGGTTTACATTGGAGTCTAAAAGCCTTCGTGTGCGTAAATCTAAAACTGAATGCATTGAAATGTAATTTTAGTGGCAGTAGCCATGCTCTTAAAAAAATTTAATTTGTAAGGGCAAAGACTGCCAAATCTGGCAGGAAGGTTAAAAAATACTGAATTTTGAGTTTGGTTGCAACCAGAAGCGAAAAAAGAGCTAAATTTTGGACTCTCGTTGGTAAGGTGTGGAAATTTCGAGAGAAGGCCGAAAAATTGTTGGTGCTAGAAAAAAAAGCTTTTTTGTATATAGATGCCACCCAAAACTAATACAAAAAAGTGTTTTCAACTGATTTTTACGCCTTCATCTATCTATCTATCTATCTATCTGTTGATAAATACATACATACAAACATATATATATATATATATATATATATATATATATATATATATATATATATATATATATATATATATATATATATATATATATATATATATATATATATATATATATA